>JASDQU010213296.1:0-18486 GCA_032191745.1 Picea mariana
TTCACAATGATATTTACTGATTTATTTATAGCTTGTTTTCTTCTCTACATATCAAGTTTTCACAGTGATACTTACAGATTTACCTAGAGAATGAAAAATAATATGTAAGCGAGCAAAGAAATCGTTTCTGTAGAAAAATTCTGGTTCGCAACATAGACAGTTCAACTAAATGGGCCATGATATAAAAGGAAATTGTAAAAAGGTTGAACATAAACGTGCTTGGCATTTATAAACCTCGACAATAAAGATGCTACTTATTACATTCCACCAATCATCTACAGGAATGAAACAGTAGTCATTTGTGCCAAGAAAAATATGGTTGAGTCCCTTCTAAATTGTCCAGGTCTTCGCCAGAGTGTCATCACCCTATTTATAATAGGTCAATATGAGAAACTTGCGAGAGACAGATCAAGACTAACTTTGATTTCTATATTATTTAGATGTTATTTTTCTCTTGTTAAATGGGTCCTTAACCAAGGGGTCAAGGAATACCTCAAGCAGCCTACCCCTCATAGCAATCCCTGATTTCATAGAGTATACTAAAAAAAATGCCACCTTAATATATGTTGTTACTGAGACAATAGAACTGGCAATTACTCTAGTCTCTAAATCTAAAAGTTGAAACTGCCTCACTGAGACTCTTCAAACAAGAAGCCTTGGTTGAATTTATACCGATAACGTGGGTACCTTGGGTACCTTACAGAATGCTCTGGTTTGGCATTTTAATTAAAAATCAATATCCATAAATAGTTGGTCTTGAGACATCAAAGATGAACAACAATCCTTTTAAAGCATCATTCATCACTTGTCCATTAATTCTAGTTGTGATCTAGCGAGGTTTATCCCTTGAAACATAAATCCATGCTTGTAAAATTCAAAAGTGAAGCTTCCATGAGTAGTAAACTACCTTCCAGAAGAGAGTATCTCCTCCATATTCTTCTAGTGAATCTGAACGCTCAAAAACATACCCAGAAGAGGAAGAAGTAGCTGGGGGAGTAGAAGTTGCAAGCATAGAGATTCGACTATCACTGGTGTTGACATTGACATTGCTTTGAAGTCCTTCAAATGATTTAGGGGCTAGTGCTCTTTCTATAGGAAAAAATCCCTCAAGCATCTGAACAACCTTTCCCATTGAAGGTCTCCTATAAGATTGCTCTTGAATACACCAAAAACTAACTTGAATGGCCCTCTGCACTTGATCCATATTTAGATTCCCACCAAGCCTCTCATCCACTTTGCTTGAAATATTCCCCCCTTCAAATTTCTCAAATGCCCATGTCGAGAACTTGTTGCAAAGATATCAAAGTTTCTTCTTCCACCAACAAGCTCCAGCAAAGCCATTCCATAACTGGAAACATCAGATTTGGAAGTGATTGGTAAATTGGCAAGCCACTCTGGAGACAAATATCCTGTCATCCCCATAACACTAGTTAAAACATGATTTTGATGTTCTCTCACATCTATGAGCTTGGCAAGCCCAAACTCAGAGACTTTGGCATGGAAATGGTCAACTAACAATATATTCTCAGGTTTAATATCGCAATGGATGATGCAATCTCTGTACTCTTCATGCAAATAGGAATCAACCGAATTGATGAGACATGGAAAACATTTTGGTCGTTGTAATAAAGGAAAAATATTTAGTTTACCTTTTGATTAGAGGGAATGACTTTGAGATAAGGTGAGCTCAATACCTACAAAACACAACACAGGTTCAAAAAAATTGTAATAAAGATTTGTATGCTTAAGCGTCATAAAATAACAAACCCTAACTCATCAAATGCACGAAGATATTTGAGCCAAAGAATCTATTTTTTCTTTTAATTTTCCTGTGTAAAGCAGAATGAGAAAATGCTCGGTAAAAAATAGACCTGGAGCTTGGCAACTTATCTATTTAGACCACCTGTGTTACAAATGTCCATAAAGTTATCATCTTTGTCACAAATCGTTTCTCTAAACACAAAACTTTATTATAATCCATGTTGGGTGGTAAATGAATTATGAAGCTCGTTTAATATTGAAGCCGGAATATATTTAATGTATTATGAAGCATTTAATCCGTCTACATTACAATCAGCAGGCACTCAAACTTGTGAAATTCTTATAGAAATTACGAAGAGAAGAAAATTTTCACGAGAACTCATACAATGCAAAGACTTCGTACGTGAATCTGTTCTTGTAGAAATTTAAGGTATCCAATGGCTTCATGAAGAACGGATGTCGTATCAGTCTGCAAAATCAAGATTAGGCCATGAAATATAACCTTCATGTGACAAATAACTTCATACATAATTGATGCAGGAGCATCGCCATCAACATTCAATGAGGCCAAGTGGAGGACAACTCAGCATCCAACGCACGTGTTCAAACTGTTTTGGATCCCAAGGAAAGCGCGTCATTCACTGTTTTGAAAGTATTGTAATTAAAGGCTTTGTAAGATTTTGAGGCTAGAGCCATTGTAAACACTTCAAGAGATTGTAATTTCCTTAATTAGTTGTAGGATTGTATAGATTTTGAGCATCAACTCGTATCTATATTGAAAATGTTCGTTTAATTGTAATAAGCTCTAGTGGTAGAATGCTTTGATTATGATGTGAAATCACTAGCTTAGTCAGAAGGAGGGCTCGAGAAGCCCCTCCATGTATAAATATATGTAATCTAGGCCCAAATGAGGTTGTTGAACATTATTTTGCTATTGTTGCTGAAGATAATTGTGTTTGAAGAATTCTTGAAGAGTTGTTTTAGAGAGTTGATGAAGAGAACCTTGTAAATGTATTGTTGAATGAATATAATAGAGAAGAATTGCTTTTAAATGTCTACACATGCTTGCCCTTGAGTAACCAGGTAATGTTGGGTTATTTTCTTTCTGTGTTTTATATGCCTGTGTGTGCATTTCATGGTTAATTGAATTAACCTATAGTGTTATGTAATTTTCATTTGTTTCTCTTTTGAAACACTGGTGCAATGAGTGCACAGTAGCCACGCAAGGAGTGCGAAGGTAGAGTCGTTTTTAGACTCATTAGCTCATGAGAGATAGCATGAAACTTTGAAGACTGAGTGCAAGGCGTGCACATATACTCGTCTGATTATAAAATCTCTAGAAGACCCTTGCAAGGTGTGCACAGGGCCAACACTTAGTCAAGTGTTGAAATATTCTTAAGGAGGACAAGCACAAGGAGTGCACGAGAGATTTTCTAAGTCTCAAGTTCAGGAGAAGTAGCACAGGGTGTGCGTCGTAGCCCAAGTCTTTTGAATTCGGTAAAGCTCAGGAAGGATAGCGAGAATTAGTTATTGAAGGGAAGAGTTCCTTTTATTTGGAGGACGAGTGGTCGAGATCTAATCGGGAGGAGTCGGGATCTCTTGCGACCATCATATTTGGGAAAGTAGCGTGGGTGTTAACCCCTAAAGTCATTCGGACTTTGTGTATTCGAAGGTTTTTGTGTAAGTGTCGTGGAGGAGATGGATTTCCCGTTGTCCTGGGATCTGGAGTGAAACTGGACCGTCCAATTGTGAGGACACGTTTCTACAGATCCAACGTTTTTCAGAAGTCTGGAAATCTGACGATTTGGAGGCATTGTAGCACAAGCGTGCGAAACTCCTAAAGTTTCGAAGCCCGAAATAGATCCTATTCATTGGTGCAAAGAGCCACGTTCCAACATATATTGGAGTCCAGAGATCTAACACTCCAGAGGAAACTGGGTGTAAAGAGATTTGAGTCGAGAATCCTTGAAGGGCCGAAGCCCGAAGCAAATACAGGTTGTCCATTCTAGGGGACACATGGATCGTTGATCGTAAATCCTCACCATTTCGGAGTTCGACGATCTAGAGAGTTGTGTTTGTTAACCTTGCGGAACTCCAGAAGCCCAGAGCTTCGAAGTCTCGAATTCTTTGGAAAAGTAAATATTGGCCGACGGTTTCATCCCGGATTCATGTGGAGGACTCTGTTGGTGTATGAAGACCCTTGCGAGCTGGATTTTTCTAGCGGGGGACAGGTAAGAGGCATGTGGGAAATTGTTTTGAGGACTCAACAAGATCCTGAAAGCTAATTTAGCTCCCTTATTCAATGATCCTTAGAACGGGAAGTCACGCAATCCCCTGGGGTGGTTGGGGTTTGCATCAAGTGGTATTAGAGCGCGAATTAAGCTTTGTGTGAAAAAAAACTTGGAATCATTCTACCAAGAAGACACAAAGAGAGACTAGTGGTAAACAAAACCATATGAGAAGAGATGAGATAACTTTGTGCAAGGTTGGATGCCATGGAGACAACGCAGAGAAGAGCACCTGAAGTTGGTGACGTCAGTGAAGCTGAAAGTGAAGATGTTGAAGCAGAAGAAGTTGCAGGAGAATAAGAAGCAAAGGAGCAACTACTGAGAATTTTTGTTAAAATGGGAGTCAAAGCAAAAGTGGAAGTCCCAATGTATGAAGTCAATTTTGGATGTTGAAGAACTGCTTGACTAGATAAGTGCTTTGGAGAAGTACTTCGATTATGAGGATATTGATGATGAGAAGAAGGTAAAACATGTTGTGACCATATTGAAGGGACATGCAACGCTATGGTGGGACGAATTGCAAGTCGATAGAAGGTGCAAAGGTAAGTCAAAGATCAAAGATTGGGATAGAATGGTAGCCAAATTGAAAGCTAAATTCATACCCAAGGATTATCAGATAAATCTGTTCAAGAAGTTGCAAAATCTGAGATAGAAGGGTTTGTTAGTGAAGGAGTACACTGAAGAGATCTACAAAATGAACATAAGAGTGAGACATAGGGAGAATGATGAAGAAAAATTCACCAGGTATATTAATGGCCTCAGATATGAAATCTAGGATGAGATCAGCATGATGACAATGAGAAATATGGAAGATGTTTATTAGGTACCCCTGAAGACAGAAAAAAAGTTGGCCAGAAACCAGAGTCAACGAAACAGAGGAAAAAATCATGATAGAGGAAGATGAATGGTTAGAGAAAAATTCCAGAAACCCAGAGGAGAAGCTGGAAAGTATCACAGTCAGATAGATAGAGGATGAAGTTCTAGAGGAGGACACTATGGTGGAATAAACTCTTTTTCTAGAGGAAGAGGAAGAGGCAGAAGAGGAGAAGTGAAGTGTTATGCCTATGGAAAGACAAGGCACATGTCTTGGGAATGTCCTTAGAAAAATAATGCAGGAGGAGGAGAAGCTCACATTTATGAGGCATGGAATAAGAATGTGGAGACAGACATGAAGGCAGAAGCAACAAAAGAAGGAAGGTCACTCATGATGAGGAAAGTACTCGTAAAGCTAGAGAAAGAGGCACAAGAAATAGTCTAGAGGAATAGTTTGTTCATAACTGCTTGGAAGACCAGAGATAGGGTATGCAAGGTGGTCATAGACAATGGAAGTACTGATAACTTGGTATCCACATAGATGGTGGAAAAGCAGAAGCTAGAGACAAATACACATCTGAATACATACAAGGTATCGTGGTTTCCGAAAGGACATCAAGTCAAGGTAAATCGACAATGCAAAGTTGAATTTTAAATATGTGGCTATAGAGATGAAGTCTTATGTGATGTTATACCCATGGATGTTTGTCATGTTATGTTGGTAAGATCGTGGCAATATGACAGAAATGTCATACATGATGGGAGAAAGAAAACTTATACCTTTGAGAAGAATGGGTGTAAACTTATGCTGTTGCCGATAGAAGATAAAGGAGTCAAAGAAGAAGCTAGTCCTAGTATACTTCTCATGAGTGGGAAGGAACTCTTGAAAGAAGTCAAGAAATAATAGAAAATGTAGTTTGTTGTTGTAGGTAAGTCGAGAGTCATTCTCACAAAAACTTCTATTAATGATTTACCTGTGGAGGTCAGGAGTTATTGGATGAGTTTGTTGATATCGTGGTGGATGAGTTACCTCACTCTTAACTGCCCATCAAGAGTATCAGTCACCATATCGATCTTATTCCAGGAGCGAGTTTGCCAAACAAAACAACATATAGATTGACCCCTCAAGAGAATGAAGAGGTCAAGAATCGAGTCCAAGAGTTGTTAGATAAAGGTTTGATCAGGGAAAGTTTGAGCTCATGTGATGTACCAACTGTGTTGAGTCCAAAGAAATATGGAGGTTTGAGAATGTGCACAGATTCAAGAGCCATCAACAAGATAACTATCAGGTATAGATTCCCTTTACCCAGAATGGATGATTTAATGGATTTCTTCAATGGAGCAAATTATTTTCTAAGATAGACTTGAAGAGTGGCTATCATCAGATAAGGATGAGAGAGGGAGATGAATGGAAGACATCATTCAAAATGAATGAAGGATTGTATGAGTGGCTAGTTATGCCATTTGGCTTAACCAATGCCCCAAGTACATTTATGAGGTTGATGAATGAGGTACTCAAGGATTTTATTGGTAAGTTTGTAATTGTTTACTTAGATGACATCCTAGTTTTCAGTAAGACTGAAGAGGAGCATCACAGATACTTGAAGATGGTGTTGAGGAGGTTGCGGCAGGAGAAGTTGTTAGTGAATTTGAAAAAATGTTCTATTATGAAATCATAACTTATATATTTGGGGTTTGTAATCTCTTCAAATGAGTTGAATATGGATCCAGAGAAGGTGAGGGAAATCAAAGAATGTCCTTCTCCAAGAAGTAAGAAGTTAAGTGTGTTCGAAGTAAGAAGTTTTCATGGATTGGCGAGTTTTATAGGAAAATCATTAGGAATTTCAACAATATTTGTGCACCCATACTGGAAACCATAAAGAAGGAGCATAAATATTTAATTGGACATAAGAGGATGAAAAAAGATTTAGAGTGCTGAAAGAAAAGATAACAAAACAAACTATTTTAGTTCTGCCATATTTTAAGAAGACCCTTTAGGTTAAATGTGATGCTAGTGGAGTGGCCATTGGCGCAGTTTTAAGTCAAGACAATAAGCTTGTTGCTTATTTCAGTGAGAAGCTGAATGATGTTAAGAAGAAGTATTCCACATATGATAAGGAATTTTATGTTGTAATACAAGCTTTGAAAAATTGGAGACATTATCTTATCTCAAAAGAGTTTGTATTGTATACTGACAATCAAGCTTTGCAGTTTATAACTAGACAGGAGAAATTGAACCAGAGACATGTTGAATGGGTAGAATTCATGCAGGATTTTACATTTGTTATTAAGCATATTAGTGGGAGCGCTAACAAAGTTGCAGATGATTTGAGTAGGAGATGTTTGATCTTGTAGGAATTCGAAGTGGAGACCTTAGGATTTGAACACCTTAAGGAGATGTATCAAGAAGACCCTAATTTCAAGAAAGCTTATGAAGCATGTGAGAACCCTTTGCTAAGGGACATAAATCAATGGATGGAGTATCTGATCCAAGGTGGACTATTATTCAAAGGAAGTCAGTTGTGTATCCCAAAATGCTCGATGAGGGATAATTTTCTAAATGAGAAGCATAGTGGAGGATTGATTGGGCACTTTGGCCATTATAAGACATATGCGCAGTTGAGTTCTTCATATTATTGGCCAGGCATGAGGTCTGACATGAAGAAATTCATGGAAAGATGCAGAATCTGCCAATATTCCAAAGGAAAACAACAAAACACTAGATTGTATCAACCACTGTCTATTCCAGACAAGCCATGGGATGTTATAAGTATGGATTTTGTTCTGGGATTGTCAAGAACCTAGAGAGGAAGTGATTCAATCTTTGTGGTGGTTGACAAATTTTTGAAGATGACACATTTCATACCGTGTCACAAAACCAATAATGCTACTCACATAGCGAATTTGTTTTTCAAGGAGATTGTGAGATTACATGGGTTGCCAAGGAGTATAGTCTGAGACAGAGATACCAAATTTGTAGGACAACTTTGGAGGAATTTGTGGAAGAATCTGGGGATAAGTTTGTATTTCAGTTCATCATATCATCCTCAGACAGATGGACAGACTGAGGTGGTGAATCAAAGTTTAGGAAACCTATTGAGGAGTTTGGTCACTGGACATAACAGCCAGTGGGATCAAATTTTGCTCCAAGCAGAGTTTGCATATAATGACTCATCGAATAGGAGCACTGATAAGAATTCATTCCATATAGTATATGGAATGCACCCAAGAGTAATTTCAGAGTTGAGAAACTTGGGATGAGATGAGTTTCGAAGCATAGAAGCAGAGGATTTTGCTGCATAGATGCAAAAGTTGCAAGATCAGATCAAGGGACAACTAGAGAATAACAGCCAGAGGTACAAAAGAAGGATAGACTGGAAAAGAAGAGAGGTAAATTTCGAAGTTGGATATCAATTCTTAGAACATCTAAGGAAGGATATATTCCCAAAAGGGAAATATAACAAGTTGAAGATGAAAAAGATAGGACCTTGTAAGATTCTCAGAAAATTTGTTGCGAATGCTTATGAGATTGAATTGCCAGAGGACATTGGAATATCGCCAATATTTAATGTAACAGACTTGTACCCTTACAGGATGGATGATACAAAAGGGATAGATGGACAAGAGAAGATTCAGTGGAAGCAACATATGCCCATAACAGAGAAGCCACAGATAGAGAAGATTCTAGATCAGAGGATTGTGAAGAAGACCAGAAGGAAAATTTATTATGAGTATCTGGTTAAGTGGAAAGATCATCCAACAGAGGATGTCAGTTGGATAACTAAGATTGATATGCAGAAGCATGGAAAGACAATGCAAGAGTTCATGGACAGGACTCCATGAATCTTTTTGTCCATAGGAGTATGATGCATGAGCATCACCATCAACATTCAATGAGGCCAAGTGTTGGAAAACTCAACATCCAGCGTCCGCGTTCAATTTTTTTTGGATCCCAAGGAGGGCACATCATTTACTGTTTTGAAAGTATTGTAATTAAAGGCTCCATAATATTTTGAGGCTAGAGCCATTGTAAACACTTCAGGAGATTGTAATTTCCTTAATTAGTTGTAGGATTGTACAGATTCCACGCATCGACTCGTATATATATTGAAAATGTTCATTTAATTGTAATAAGACCTAGTGGTAGAATTCTTTGATTATGATGTGAAATAACTAGCTTAGTTCGAAGGAAGGCTCAATAAGCCCCTCCATGTATAAATATATGTCATCTAGGCCCAAATGAGGTTGTTGAACATTATTTTTCTATTGTTGCTGAAGATAATTGTGTTTGAAGAACTCTTGAAGAGTTGTTGAAGAGAACCTTGTAAATGTATTGTGGAATGAATATAATAGAGAAGAATTTCTTTCAAATCTCTACACATGCTTTCCCTTGAGTAATCGGATAATGTTGGGTTATTTGTTTTCTATGTTTTATATTCATGTGTGTGCATTTCATGGTTAATTGAATGAACATGTAGTGTTATGTAAGTTTCAATTGTTTCTCTTCTGAAACACTGGTGCAAGGAGTGCACAATAGCCACACAAAGATTGCGAAGGCAGAGTCACTTTCAAACTCATTAGCTCAGGAGAGATAGCGTGAAACTTTGAAGAGTGAGTGCAAGGAGTGCACATATACTCGTCTGAGGATAAAATCTTGAGAAGAACCTTGCAAGGTGTGCATAGGGCCAATACTTAGTCAAGTAATGAAATATTCTTAAGGAGGACAAGTGCAAGAAGTGCATGTTAGATTTTCTAAGTCTCAAGCTTAAGAGAAGTAGCGCAAGGTGTGCGTTGGAGCCCAAGTCTTTTGAAGTTGGTAAAGCTCAGGAAGGATAGCGAGACTTGGTTCTGGAAGGGAAGAATTCCTTTTGTTTGGAGGACGAGTGTCTGAGATCCAATTGGGAGGAGCTAGGATCTCTTGCAACCATCAAATCTAGAAAATTAGTGTGGGTGTTAACCCCTAAAGTTCTTTGGACTTCGCGTATTCAGAGTTTTTCATGTAAGTGTCGTGGAGGACACAGATTTCTTATAGTCCCGGGATCCGAAGTGATACTGTACCGTCCAATTGTGAGGGAATGTGTCTACAGATCCAATGTTGTTCGAAAGTCTGGAAATTTGGCGATTTGGAGGCGTTGTAGCACAAGCTTCCAGAACTCCTGAAGTTCTAAATCCCGAAACAGATCCTAGCCATTGGTGCAAAGAGCCACGCACCAAAAAATATTTGAGTCAGAAGATCTAACACTCTAAAGGAAATTGGGTGTAAAGAGATTTGATTCGAGAATCCCCGAAGGGCCGAAGCCCAGAGAAAATCTAGGCCATCCATTCTAGGGGACACGTGGATTGTTGATCGTAACTCCTCACCATTTCGAAGTTCAACGATCCAGAGAGTTGTGTGTGTCAACCTCTTGGAACTCCCGAAGCTCGGAGCTTTGAAGTCCTGAATTCTTTGGAAATGTGAAGATTGGCCCACGGTTTCATCCCGGAGTCATGTGGAGGACTTTGTCGGTGTATGAGGACCCTCACGGACTGGATTTTTCGCACGGGGGATAGGTAAGAGGCATGTGGAAAATTGTTTTGAGGGATCAACAAGAGCCCGAGAGCTAATTCATCTCCCTTATTCAATGATCCTTAGACCAGGAGGTCATGCATGCCCTAGGAGGTATAGGGGGTTTGTGTCAATAAATATTGGATAGGTTTTTGTTTTTCCCTGAAATGAACGATTCAAAGCTAAAGATTAAAATGTTTCCAAAGACTCAAGGTTTTACCTTTCCAAATGGATAAATGAGTTGCTACAACGTTGTAATGCATTCGCCTAGCTTCTCTGTGTGCACAGAGATAATTTCCATATGGCGGTGGCTATAGGGACGACATAGGAGGTCGAATGCACATTGCCAACAAAAGATATAATTGAAAAATAAAGTAAAGTTACCTGGTACAAGTGGACAACAAAGAGATACAAACAACAAAGGAGCAAAAAAGAGATAGGACATGTGGAAACACAACCTGGCAAATGGTATTGACATAAGGTGGTATTGGTTGGTTTACAAGTTTTGGTTGACAGGTTTTTCCTATTGACAGGTTTGGGGAAAAACCTATTCCTATACACATGCCTTCGACATAAAGATAATGTGTTGTAGGTTGGAATATTTTTTTAGTATTATAATAATATGGAGGATGTGCAAATACACATATAATTGGTTCATACACATATAATTGGTTAATGTTATATGTTATTAAAAACATCTGACCTCATTTTAAATAATCTTAGTAATGACCATTAGAAATATTGACTTTCTTGTAATATTTCAAGTGGTCAGGTTTTCTCTACACAAGATGATATGTTTGCACATCAAAACCTTACTAGTCTTTAACAACCTTTAACCTATAATGAAGTGTATTCTCTTATAAACCACTGACAAATTATTTTAGGGATCAAATTTTATTTGCACAATGATATTGAAATTATATCAACTAAAACTACACCAATAACTTTAAATATTATAACATTTTTCTTGCTGAAAAAAAAATAAAATCAACCCTTTATATTATATTATATTAATCTAAATAACATCTATCACTATCTCCCACTCTATTTTTTAAAAGCTATTAAGCGTTAATATGATAACAATGCTAAGAGTTTTTTGGGTATCCCTCACATATATATGGACATGATGCCTTTGGGAAAGTCTAGAAAATATTCATCTAAATATCCCTATATAAGAAGGTAAATACTCCTCCCTATATACGTAGGTAAATACTCCTTTCAAGAAGGATACCCAAATTTCTCTTCTATAAAACTTATATCACCACAATTTAAGTTAAGTGATATTCAATATGTCGTTTAATATGAACCAAAAAAAATGTGGGCCAATGTCAAATGCCTTAATGTGATTTGTACATATACAATTGGTCTTTTCTTCTTCATCTTCTTTCTCGTTATTATTTAAATATATTTGTAAAAGAGGTCAAATAATACATTTTCTCTAATATTCCCCCCACCCCCATCCTCATATGAGGGTGAGGGTGGGGGTGGGGGGCATGTAATTGTGGGAAGATAATTCTCGAGCAAGAAAATGGTTGTTTTGAATGATTGTTTTAAATCACCCATTAGACAAGATTGATTATTTTAAGTATAATATGATTCTAAGCCCTTATATCACACAAATTTATATGATTCTAAGCCCTTATACCACACAAATTAATATAGCAATTTCAAACCCTTGACATTTGCATTCATGTTGATGTTAATGCTGATATGTACAATTTGTTTGAGATAAAAGAAGATAGAATTGGAAGTAATCTATATAAAGGTCAATGTGTAAGAACATTTATAGAAGAAGACAAAAAAGAGCCAATAAGTATGAAAATGATTAATAATTTAAATGATACTAGGTAGTCAAATACAAACAAAAACATGTTGCAAATATTTAGTTCTACTAGTTTAAACTTAAAATTCACATGCACACAATTTGATGTCAAAACCTTTGCATCATCACATGACCATTTATAACATTTGCCATGATGTGGAAGGGCTTATCCATTCCATACTTAAGTTATAAGAGCATGTAAAATAAGGAAATAATGGATTGTAGGATACTATCATAAATCCATCTTAATTATATATATATTAAGCGTCAAGAGGGATCAAAAAGAAATTGAGAAGTAAGTCACATGGTGCTCAAAAGATCTCGAGGTAAGACAGATTTATGTTGGTGGTTTTATGCATATAAATTAATATTCATCCCTAATGGTTAGCTTGATTGGTAGATGGTCTTGTGCAAATGTTCGAAGGTCTCTGGATCAAATCTCACTGTAAAAGGCATTGGGTTGGGTCAGACACACTGGCTCTTGTGAAGATCTAGAAAGGCTCCAGTGTGAACTATCTAGTAACTCATGCATGTTTGAACTAACCTTGGAATTTATCCTTTCTTTCCTCACAAGTAAAGATATGCTAGAAAACTGCTATAACTTTCAAGTATATGATGCAGCGTCTTCTAGACCCATTGTAAAGGGATAAAAATGACCTTTAAAAAGGATCCCAAGGGGTTAGCTCAATTGATTGTCACCAATGTTATTGGGAATTTGGTTAGTTCCATGCTAGCAAGTGCATATTTTGAATCCCCTTAGGTGAGGCACACAAGTCGACGCTGATGGGTTTACCAGAGATGTCATCCACAAATGTGGGGAAGCGTCCCTTGGGTTTTCCTGTGAAGTTTTCCTTGGAAAAAATGCATAAATTAGTGCATGGTAATTTTATTTTATATTTTGATTTATAAACATGATTGTTGTTGTAATACCCCTAGGCTGAACCCCAAATTGTAAATGTAAATGTAAAAATGATTATAAGCTGGTGAGTTGTTGATATCATTTTTACATGCACATTCCATGGTATAGTGCACACATGTACTGTGCACTAAAATGATGAAGAGTGCACATTCCAGGATATCATACGTAGAAAACTTAAGTGTGCACAATATTGAGGCCAGAGAGCCTTTGTGTATATGTTGTGTTTTGTAGGCTGGTGAGCAAGTTTATTATAAGCTAGGAGGCTTATGTGTTGAATTAGGCTAGAGACGCTAGATGCTAAAGGCTATTGAGCCTATTTTTGTATATGTCTTATCATTTATATAATGCATCGTTGTGTGTAGACCGACCACGATAAAAGATTATGGGGGACTAAACTCCACTAGTTAGGGAAAGGGGGGGATAAAAGTTAAGGATAAGGGGCTAATCTAGGGAGCTTAAGCCAAAAAAAGAATATTATATTAATATTCCTTAAAGTATAAAGTATGGATAATTATTTTATCCTAAGTTCTAAGGATGGGGACAAGTGGGCCAAAGTGGTTCTCAACATGACAAGCGTCAAGTTGGAAACATGCATACATATAGTTTGGAATTAGTTCATTTTATTATTCATTCATTCATTCCATCATCATTCAGAGACTCGTTCAGTTGTCCACCATACTCATACCTATGCCCGTACCTTCTTGTACCCGTAACCATAACCTTACATGTACTTGTATCAGTACCATACCCATACCTGTACCTAGTTATCTTGGAAGCTGGATTGAAGAGGCGGGTTGTCAGGCCCATGGGATACTAAAGAGGTGGGTTTTCAGGCCCGTGATAAATTTTCTCTAGGTGAGAGAATTGTTGGGAATTGATTTCCCGAAGGTGCCAAACTACAGCTACAGGGCTCTGAGACTTCTTGTCCATCCTGTTGCTGAAGCCCCAAAAAGCAAGTGGGGAAGTTGAAGGACTGTTGAGTAGAGAAGGGGCACACTTCTTGGGGTGGGACAGGCATGTGGGGAATGCAGGACTGTAGATTATTAGTTTGAGTTGGCACATGTGGCAGAGTCTTTCCTATTGTCCGAGATACATTATCCTGGTTAGGAATCCCTTTACCCGGGTGGAGTTTAGTCCCAGCTTGGGGGTGACCCATTGCTGAGAGTGATTAACAGTGTGGTCTAAGGCTGGGAAGTTTGTGGAAGTTCTGCACGCAGTTGGTGATATTCTTACCAAGATAAGTGGCAATTGTCTGTTAAATTACATGCTGCATTATTATTTATGCGTTTATTTTTATGGGTTTTTCCTGTGTGTGCTACATGTGTATTTTTATTATTATTTTGTATGAATCTATGCATTTGCATAATGCATTTGTCTGTTTAAGTTTTATATATAAAGTTCTGCAAGAGTTTATGTGTGTATATGTTTTTATTTGTATACAGTTCGAAAATTTTATGTGGCATAGCCCAACTGGATGTTGGTGATGTTACAATATGGTATCAGAGCTCCAATTTTCAACACTGGGCCTGGATTGGCCGCACAAGTTGAGTTGAAGTGAAATTTCATAGAGAATTGATTTCGAAGTGGCCAAATTTCAAGTTACAGAGCACCCATGGTAAAAATTAGAAGCAATTGCATGGAATTGGGCAAAAGCCCTAATTTCTGTTGTTAAATTCATGGGAAAATTGAGAAATTTGGCCAAGTAGTGAGATATTCTTAATTTAATATATGCTATAGAAAATTCAGACTTGGAATTGGTCGAATTTGAAGTTAAAGGGAAGCCATGACAGATGGAGGGAGATTAGTTGATTAAAATTCTTAATTCATGAATTGAGTTTGGGAAAAATTCATTCCAGAAATATCAACCGACAACGATTTGTTGTTGCAGAGGTTGAATTGGTGTTATCAGGGTGAAATTGAACAAATTTCATAGTTACAGAATGTCTATGGTGAAAATTGGGAAAAGTTTTGGCAAAAGCCCCAATTTCTGCAATAGAGTTCACGAGGAATTGATGTGCATACAAATGATTGTGTGCAGGTGTGCACACTAAAAATGCATGATGCGCAGTGAAAAGCTTGTGATGTGTGGAAAACAAGAGTGAGTGGTTACGTGCGCTAAAATTTGGTGTTGCGTGGTGCAGAGTGGTAATGAACAAAAAAATAATGGTGTGTGGGTGTGCACCCTTAAATTTGGTGTTGTGCGGTGCAGAGTGGATATGCGCAGAAAATATTGGCGTGAGAGTGTGCACACTTAAATTTGGCATTGCGCGGTGTAGAGTGGTAATGTGTGGAAAATATTGGTGTGTGGGTGTGTGCACTTAAATTTGGTTATGCACGGTACAAAGTGGTAATGCGCGGAAAATATTGGTGCGCGGGTGTGCACACTTAAATTTGGCATTGCACGATGTAGAGTGGTAATGCACGGGTGTGCGCACTAAATTTAGCATTGTGCGGTGCGGATTAAGTGGTGCATGTGTAATATTGGCATGCATGGTGTGCGCATGCATAATAATGGTGTGTGTGGTGTGCATAGTATTGACAGAGTGGAGATGAATTTTGTTGGTATGCGCGCAATGTGGGTATATGTTGTTGCAAGACAATTAAATTAATGGTGCACGCGGATTGTTGGTGCGCGGTGGGGGCGTTCTAAACTTTGGCATGGTGCAATGCGCACAAAATATTAGCACATGACACAAAAATTGTACGCAATAGGTTTAGTGCATGAACCAAAATTGTGCGCGGTGGATATTGGTGCACGACACAAAAGTAGTGCACACCCGTTATTGGCGTGACAAAGAAGTGATCCAGATTGGTTAAAGGTGTGTGGAGCATGCATTACTTTATGGTGTTGCTGCGCAGGCTAAATATGGGTGTAAATTTTCAAATTTGTGCGTGCGAAGTCATTTGGATGGTGTACAACAACAAAAAACCAGTGAATTTCTGTGACATTTTATACTGTTTGAAGGTCATCTTTTTGCAGTGCATTTTTGAGGCCCTAAACAACGTTTTTAGCTACTCAAAAACTCCAAGAAAAGAGTTTACCAAGGTACACATTGTCTCTGCATCTCAAATGAAAGATCTCGGAGAGAGCTTTCTAATGGTGTAAACTGTTCATCAAACAAAACTTTTATGAGGAAGTTACAAGACAAACAGTGGAGGGTAAATTTTAAGACCATAGAAGATAGTCCTAGAGCTGAAATAAAATTGAGGCACAGGAATAGTCTCTGGAAAGATATTGAACCATAGAAGATAGTCCTAGAGCTGAAATAAAATTTTGGGCATGTTAAAAATGTTTAATATGGCAAAGAAGGTACCTGTAGCATTCCATACCAAAAACACTAATTGTCCTAGAACTTCAACAGGTTGTAACTAGCAGTCCAAAACCCATAAATAGGTAAAACTTGGACAAACTGTCCAAAATATGTATATGAAGAAAAATAATTGATCTCTTACCAAAAATCCAATGGAGTAGGTGCAAAAATGCATAATTACAACGCAGATTTGCACCAAGTTGAAGTGTGAACAGAAGAATTAATGGACAATTTTCAAATGACCATATCTTTCTGCTCAAGATTCAAAATTGAGAAAGGGAGTAGTCATTAGTAAGGTATTGGATAGAGAAGTCTAATTATTCACCCAAAAAATTGATCTGGGCATTCAATTTTCAGGAAATCAAAAGAAATGATTCTAATGCATTATTGGAACATAATTGTGTTGAAATAATGTAACTGCAAAGAGTATTCTTATTGTTATTGATATATTAATCATAGGATCAATCCCCATTATGGATTGATCATGTCGGTTGTTGAAATAGAAACAAATCCCCTTTTGCGGATTGGTCAAAAGATAATTGTAATAGGCAGAATAAGAAGTTGGCCCCAACAGATATTAAAGAAGCCCATAAATATAATAAAGGTGGGTTTACCCACCCAGTTTGAGAAGTCGGCCCTGCCAGTGAAGAGACACTTCACACGTGCCAGAATTGTATAAATAAAGGAGGCTAGCGCCTCAGTTAGACACAACACACTTGCTCAGTTTGAGAGACAAGTTCTAATCTGTTACCGGAGAAGAAGGAGAGAGAGAGTTGTTGGAAGATTGGTTGTTGTCATTGGTGTCAACCCTAGTCATGGGTTTTGGACTGCAAGATTGATGAAGGTATTTGGACATGAAGGAAAATGCACATGCAGATACAAAACCCATGGATGGATAGTATACATCATGTTGTTTCTGGTGGTATGTGGCACGTCACGTGAATCCTCATGGTTGAAGAGAAATGAATTTTTGAAGATGACAAAGTGAATTGAAGAAGGAAGTACATGTAGGCTCTGAAGATAATTAAAGAAAAGAATTACAAAATTAGAAAGTGTCAGGTCAGCCCTAATGTTAAAATAAAGTGACATAAATGGTATAAATAAATATCATTATACATTCAATTGATACAAGTTAAATTTCATAGGAAATAAGAAGTAAAAAAAGGCCGGATTTCAAGGGAGGATGAAGTCTTTTGGTGATGTGTTCTAAGGTATGTTATTTTCAGGTCATCTTACCATTTTTGCTATATATTTTTTTCTAGAACGATTCCGATGGTGAAATCGCTATGGTATTGAGAAGACATATCAAGGTACCTCTGGTAAACATTTCAGCTCTTGATTCGCTATAATTATGGAGATACACTCCGTGGAAGATAGGGTTTGTGACCAGTCCTGAAGCTAGTTAATAAACAGGTGTTCCGGGTAAAACAGTCATAATTTATTCCTACAGAATCCAAATGATGTGGGACCACTTCCATTGGAAAGAGTACGAACTTTATTTTCTTGTGTGCGAGTTTCATAATCAGATGTTAAATATTGAGCGTGGGGCATCCTGTACAAGTTGGGTCTTCTGAATAGACCAGAATTGAATAAAGTCTACCATTCTTTCTATAAGCTCTTTTTGGGGAGGATTAAATGAGTGAAAATTGGAGGAGTTTCAGAGAATACATTGAGTAATATTATCTACAGGATCAGAGTACTCCAAGAATTGAAGAATTGCAGAAATTGAATAAGTCTCAGGAAGCATTATCAGGTTCTATGTGATGATTGGTTGATGGTGATGATTTAATGTAATGTTTTATTATCTCTCATATATTCTTGGGTGGAAGGAAGGGGAAAGGATGGAGAGTTAAACTCTCTCTTGATATTGGAGGATTGTATCTTCCTCTTGGAGGTTTATCCCTCCCTTTACATTTGGAAGTTGTAGCTACCTTTGGAAGTCATTATGTCCCTTGAACAATAACTGTTGATTATTTCTCATAGATTGTGCATGGTGTATTGTGGTGTATTGGTGTAACTCTTATACT
>JASDQU010213297.1:0-10509 GCA_032191745.1 Picea mariana
TCAGAGCCGGTTCCTTGAAGAATCAATTTAACCACTGAAAGGTAGACCATGGAGAGAAACAACATGTATAAAAATGGAATACCACAATTTGATGGACAAAAGTATGCATTATGGAGAGGAAGGATGAAAAAATATATACATACATAGGGATTTGAAATTTTGCAATCTGTAGTAGATGGCTACAAAGAACCAACAGTTCCGCCAACAAGTGAAAGAACAATAAAACTTGGTCAAAATAATTCCAAAGCCACAAATGCACTTCTGAATGGTATTGGTGAATTGGTATACACCAAAGTTATGCATTGTAAATCCTCTAAAGAGATTTGGGACAAACTTCAAAATATTTATGAAGGAGATTCAAAAGTCAATGCAACAAAGCTTCAAACTTATAGAGGTCAGTTCGAACAACTAAATATGAAGGAAGATGAGAATGTTGTAGCTTACTTCTTATGAGTTGATGAAACAATAAATGAATCATAGGATTGGGAGAAGAAATTAAATAATCTTTAATTGTTCAAAAGGTACTAAGATCTCTTCCTATGAGATTTGATCCTAAGATTTTAGCACTAGAAGAAAGAGCAGATCTAGACTCGATAAGCATGGACGAACTACATGGAATATTCACAACATATGAAATGAGAATTGAACAGGAAAATACAAATAGGAAAGAAGCAAATTTCAAGGCATCCAAAAGGTCAAAGAAAAAGGGAAAGAAAAAATAAAAAGAATATAGCAACAACAGTGGAATCTCGGAAGATGATGAAGAAGTGGCCAACTTTGTCAAGAGATTGAACAAGGGAACCAACGATAGGTATAAAGGTAAGATTCCATTGATTTGTTTTAATTGTGATGGTATTGGTCATTTTGATAACAAATATCCTCATAAGAAAAATAAGGGGAATGATGAATATTACTCAAATATAAAACAAACATATAAAGGAAAAAGAACCACAAAGAAAGTTTTCAAGAAAAACTTATGCACCAAAGAAGAAATATTCTTATCAGATAAAGATGAAGTTAATGACAGTAAGACATAAAAAGTTCTATTCATGGAAGTAGAAGAATCTGAAAAAGAAGACACCGAAGAAGAATATGAAGTGGCAAAAGTTGACTACCGAGAAGAATTATTGACTACCATAGAAGTTATAAGAAAAGAAAAGAGGAAAAACAAGAAGCTACAAGCAGAACTAGAAAAGAAGGAAGACACTCAAGAACTAGAGTATATCATCACGAAATTGAAGATTCAAATATAAGAATATAAAAGAATTGAAGAAGCACTCAAAGAACAGTTGGAAGAAAGAGACAAGATCATTGAAAATTTGGAAATAGAGATTGCCACATTGAGAAAGGATCTTCAAAAGAAAAATATGCATAACAACTCAAAAGTTTTGGATGACATTATCAAAAGTCAAAGGCCTAATCATGACAAGTCCAGACTTGGATACAATTAGATAGAAAAGGGATCAATATCCAAAGAAACAGAACTAGAAACATGTCGAAAATGTTATGCAGAAATGATCAAAGGTTATAAGAAGATCTGTTATCACCATATCATTTTTTAGATAGGATCCCAGTCTCGAAAACTTAGCGAGGAGCTACATTGGGATGGAGGTGTGACAGTTTGGAGGATAGGGTCACATATGGAGGAATATGAATAAATATAGAGGAGACACAAAGGTGATGGGGACCGACGAACTGTAGATCTTGGAGCGGCCCATATCGACGACCAAAACACATATCGGGTGATTAAGTAGAGCAGAGGATAATTGTCAGAGAGAGGTCTAGGGAAAATACCATGGTTTCAGTTCATGGACGCATGACGCCCTCAGAATCACATCGGAGCTAAAAGGGGTCCACTCAAAATCATCTTTTCCAACCCCCGATATCGAAAGTCAATAGGACCCGGTGGATTGTAGATATTGAAGTGCCCCAGATCAACGACCAGAACTTGTATCAGGAAATGAAGCAGCATGGTAGATAATCATTCGAGGGTGGGCTGGGGAAAATACCTTGGTTTCATTTCATGGACACGCGGAGCCAACAAAAGCACATTAGGGCAAAAAGAGGTCTGCTCAAAACCATCTTTTCCAACCCCGATATCAAAAGGCACATATAAAAGGAGGGCCTCGGGCATTATTTTATGATATTTCGAAGCATTCAAGCATTTGAAAATTGGCACAAACCATCCATTCAAAACTAAAGCTCAAAATTGGATCCGATTCGTGCTTTCTTCGTCTCTTAACAGGTATTTTTCGTCATGGATTCCAACCCTGTCATTTTATCTGTAACTGAGAAAGACATCACCTCTAGAGAAGAAGCCATAATTGACAGGGACTCTAATGTTTTTGACATAGAAATAACAATCTCACCCATTTCCTTGTCTAGATCGAATTTGCTAGACAATGTTGGAAAACAGATACCCTTCCTCCAAGTGGATCAAACCTCCATTACTCCCTACGTTGTAGAAGTAGTTTTCCCTTTCCTTGAGTTTGTAAGTTGGTGTGTGGAGAAGTATTCACAGGAAGAAAAGGTCATTTTGAATAAGTCAAGGTCAGAGGTTTTATGCAAAATGGATAGTCCATCAATTCGACACACCCTCAGTATACCAGAGTCTTCCCCCAAAGTGTCAGAGCCCTTCAAGGAAGAGAAAATGATCACAACCTACCGAGAGTGACCCCCCGAAGTAAAAACCCTATTTCTGCAAACCATTTTCAAACCTGAACACCATTCATAAAGTCTGTCATTACCTATAAATGTAAACATTATGATTATTGAGGTCCAGTGGGCTTGTTCCCTACTTAGTCAAATTTTAGGGTTGGATAACGACAAGTTTGTAGTAGAAGTCATGTTGGGTTTTCTGTTGACCTTTTTTTATGTTAGAGTCTAGTCAGTCAGTCAATATCAGTTTTGACAAGTTCATCACTGATAATATGCATCAACAAATGGTAAATTTCAATTCATTAAAACACTTCAGATACTACACACACTCGCTGAGAATGTTCCTAGAATCGAACAAGACTGAATTCCTTGAAACTGCATTCATCTCGATTGAATGTAAAAGGATCACCATGCTTATTTTCATCAATAATATCATGTCCAGGGTGTACAATCTTATCTTCGGCATGGACCTACCAAGGGTTCTGGAAGAAATGAAAATCTTTTTACAGCCAAATCCAGAGAGCACGGTGGGAGATTGGATGCTGTTCATACAATCTACTGTGATTTGGGTATATGGATATCAAGAAGGACCTTACCTTTTACTAGTATTTTTTACCCCCAGGATGTTTTCTTTAGAGTTCATCAGACAAAGGATCATTTCAAAGACATAACATTTTCTTAAAGCACACTAGGCATCTAACTTAAATTTTCCTTTCATGATGGGACCCTTTGTGGTAAAGAAAAAGTCCTGTTTACCTCAGATCCAATCCAAACTTAGTGAATTTGGGTTTACACAGTTACAAGGGAGGAAATATGATCTACATCAGATCATATCAAAGAGAAGACTGATGAGTAGACAAGGCCGTTACGACCATGAGCATGTTGAAGGATTTGATAAACTGGCTAATATGGAAACCTGTGTACATATGGAGGTTACTTTGCAACATGATTAGATAAAACAAATAGAGTCAACCCCTCAGCAGAATCTGACACAAAAATATTCCCCTAGGATGATTTTCAAAGCTCCAAATATGAGTTTTTATAACAAGAGGAGCAGTTCAGAGGCACTAGGTGCCAGTAGTCAACAAAATATTCTCAAGAAAATGAATATTACACCATCCTCTCAAGTAGTGGACTTGGAATAAGAATAACCTAAAGAGAAACAAGCATGGAGATGGTGGAAAGTGTAACCAAGAACAAAGAGGCAGGCACTAGAAGCATGCCACAAAGTGAAAACAACACATGAGTTTTCAACAACAAGAAACATATCTTTAGAAAGACACTTTGGGTGGTCTATCAATCCAAAGAGGACCTAGTGAACCAGTATGATGTGAAAGAAAATATGGCCAACAATGAAATAAGAGAGTTGTTGCCTAAGGTAGAAAATATCTCCCAACACAGGGCTTCCTTGCTCTTAGTTAGGGATGTAGAAATTAAAACATTTAACATTGCAGTGGCAGATGATGATAAAGTGTTTGAGATCAAGATGCATTATGAAAATATTAGTGCCCCAGACCAAGTAAATTTCCATAGAAATGTTAGTGACATCCTATAATCAGACTACTTGAGTTTGAGTCTGAAATTTTCAAGACTGACAACATATGTGTTCAAGTTAGATCGACAATTGAAGCAAGAGAAAGCATCCAATAAATCTTGGAAGACACAGGTAAAAATATTGGAATCTGAAGGCCCTCAAGGGGTAAAGGCATCCTTACATGAAAAAGAGAAGATGATCCAAAGCCTAAAAAATAAGCTGGAGATGCCCTCCACATATCATCTAGAGACCAAAGAGCTAGCTGCTCTAGAATAAGAAAAGGAGACATTCAGACAAGAAGCACTGAATTACAAAGATAAAGTGTTGCATTTAGAAAAAGAGAAAGAGAATTGGTCACAAGCGCATGTAGCCACATCAGATATGACTCTTATTTTACCTTCTAATACATAAGCTAGATCCAACATCGATAGATTGGTTCAGGATATGTCCCAAGTAAGTTTAAAGACAAGGGAAATCAAGAGCCTTATGAAGGTCTTAGAAAAGCTAAAGTAAGAGATGAAAATAAAGGATGAAAAGATGGATCAATTCCAAAGGGAGAATCAGGATTTGCAAGAGAGAGTAAACAAGATGAAAAAGAGGTTAAAGGGAAAAACACTGTTGCAAGGAGCTAAACATGTGATCTGGGATGCTATTGCTATAGAGGCTGCTAAGTTTAGGGTTTACCTGAATTTTATAAATGACAAAGAGAACGTGGCTATCATGGCCCGAAGCAGGTGTACTGTTGTTAATTAAAAATTAGCCAAGAAACCCTAAGAATGGGCTTAGAATGCCATTGATTTGCTGAATTCTGTGCTCACTACTAAACTCCAGATCATTGGGGTCAAAGACATGACTGCACTAATCATCTGGGCCAGGAGGATTATTGCTAAGCACAACTTGCTAAAATCGGTTCAAACCAAAGATGCGCAGATAGAACAGAGTATAGGGGAGTTTAAGGATACATTTGAACAATTGTTTATCAAGGTCCTCCCACCATTTTGGGATGGCAACAGTAAACTATACAATCAAGAAGACTACAATTATCTCCTCATTTAGTGTAGAATGGGTCATTCCAAATTTGAAGCTATGGAGGAGAGTCCGAAGTCCCAAGTTTGGTAGAGTATTTTTCGCGTACTTTGAGATTTTGAATTAGTTTAAAATAGTGAAAATTGGGCTGCCAACTATGTCCTATGCTACGTGCATTGACTTGAATTTTTTGATAAAGGAAATGGTAGATTACAAGATTCACTTTGACTCACAATGGGAGGAAATCATGTGGCTAGGCAAGACGAGATGCCGTTTTCTCGGAACTAGTTAATAACCTCCAAGTGTCACCAAACCAGCAAGTTTGACACAAGATTAGAGTGAGACATATGGCACAAAGGAAGATGAGCAGTTAGAGAGATATGTCACGGTTTTTGAAACTTATTTATGTTTGATCATTGTAAATCGGTTCCTATACCGAGACTGTCAGTTGAAATTATTATAATCGGTTTTAGAAGCTGAAACGTCTCAATTTCAACCATTGTAATCAAATTGTATAAATACTAGGACACTTGAATGAATTAATGTTGGTAGAAGTGAAAGGGCACCTTTTTGGTTGTTGTAACTTCTATTGTAACTTTCTGAAGCTGAATTGAATATATATGTAGAAGCCTTTGAAATCTCTATGAAAATATTCTAATGGTGGTGATATGAGTTTTGTCTTCCTTCATTGTATGTATTTCCTATGATCTTTTATTCCATTTACATTTTCTTCTGTTTAAATTCGAGAGTTAATAGCCTAGAATTCGTCTCATGACGCTCTTGGCTTAAGAAATTTAAACTATGTATGTTTCTTATTAGATAATTTAGAATTCATTTCCATAATGCTCTGATGTAATTATTTGTTTCTCTTTCCTCCTACCACTCTGATTAAATTCAATTTATAACTCAGATTCATTACCTCATTTAGCCTTTATCCTCTAGAGAGTTCTACCAGCTGATCATTGTTTTCATTCAATTTCAGAATTTTGACTCCATAGCCCTGAGTGTTCCTCCCCTTCCTTGCCAACAACTTTATTAAAACCCCCAAAACAAACCAAATCTAGCCAATGATTATTAAAGAAATATCAAGTGACACGAGAGAGCCCTCTATGAGTTGATCAGGCTAGTGCCCAACTCTAAAGTAGGTTGAAATAGTTACCTATGTCATTTGTCTATTCAACCGGAAAAAAATTATAGAGTGCTAACAAGACCTATGAGGAATATTACAAGGACACTCCTCCACCAAGAAGATTCATATTTCAGAATCAATGACCGACATAAACAAATAGGACTCAGGAAGAAGAAGGATTCATAAGAGTAACTCCTTTCAAAAGATATTCAACTCCCAGACATCAAACTATCTTTTTTGGTTTATGTTATGCATGCAATAATTTTGGACATAAAGTTGTAATTTGTAGAGCTAATAGCAGGAACATAAACAACTTTGAAATTCATACACAAAATGGTTATCCAAGAAGGCCTAGTGAAACACATAGAAGAAGTGTTAAGAACCAAATATCAATATAGCATAGAAAAACCTCATAATAAGTATTCAACGCCTTGAAAAAGAGATAATTTCAAATAATAAGCCTCTTCGATGGGGAAACATCCTTATACACCACATAAATGTTCAAGTACAAGATGATTTGAAATGAAAATGTCTCCTTGGTATATATAGGAGAATAGGAGGTACAATTAAAACTAATGCACTCAAGCAGACATAAATAAAATAACATTGCTAATGTAATATGCCCCAATTAAGGGGTAATGAGCCATTATTTAGGGATTAACATTCCCCTCCCCTTGAGACAAGTGTTGTCTACAAATATTGAGTAACTATGGATGCTTTTGTATAAAATACTCATATTCCCAAGTGGAATCTTCAGCTGATAGTTTCCTTGAGTAACGAGTTACTATGAAATGGATCTATTCCTTAGTTGGCGAATTCTTGTGTCAGTGATGGCTTCAAGATCCAATATGATTTTTCCTTCCTTGTCAAGTTCTAGAAATACAGTTTGAACTGGGATCTTGTCACCTATAACCTTCTTTAAGCATGAAACATGGAAAACTAGGTGTACTCGTGAAGATGTAGGCAACTCCAATTTGTATGCCATAATACCAATCTTTTGCAACACCTTATAAGGGCCATAGTACTTTGGTGATAATTTATTATCCTTCTTGGCTTGCTTGAGAGACATCTATTTGTATGGTTGTAGCCTTAAAAGCACCCAATCCCCTACTTCAAAACTTCTTTCACTACGATGTTGATCTGTTTGTTGTTTCATACGATTCTGTGCCATGGTCAGGTTGTCCTTTAATATTTGGAGAACTTGATGTTGATGATCGATGTGATGTTCCACTGCTTGAACCTTAGATTTTTATTTTAGAGAAGAAGTGATGGAAGGAGGGTGGTATCTATAGAGTGCTATAAATGGTGTCATTTTTGTTGCAGTATGAAAGGAAGTGTTATACCACCATTCTGCCAAGGGTAACCATTTGAACCAATGTGTTTGTTTATTAGAGACAAAGCAATGAAGGTATCCTTCCAAACATTTGTTCACTATCTCGATTTGTACATCAGATTGAGGATGATAGGATGAGCTATGAGCCAATAGAGTACCCAAACAAGAAAATAATTCTATACAAAAATGTCCAGTGAAGATGGGATCTCTGTCACTTACAATAATCTTTGGGATGCCATGTAGCTTTTGAATTGTATCCATGAATGTAGTGGCAACTGTACTGGCTTTGCATAGATGAGAGAGTGCACAAAAGTGTGTGTACTTGGTCAGTCTATCAACTATCACCATGATGACACTCTTTCCTTCAAAATTTGGTAACCCTGTTATGAAATCCATGGAAACCTCCTCCCAACATTGACTTGGGATGGCTAATGGCTGTAAAAGACCCGAGGTCTTAATTATTTCCACCTTATTTTTTTGGCAAACCAAACATTCTGCGACAAACATTTAAACATTAGTTTTAAGGCCATCCCAAAAAAATTCCTTGTTGACACTATGGTAGGTTTTCAAAAATCCTGAGTGCCCTCCTACTGGAGATGTGTGCAATTTCAATAGTACCTTTTGTTTGAGTTGGGAGTTCTTACATAAATATAAGCGATCTTTGTACCACAATGAATCATTTTTCCATGTAAATGTATATGATGCACTGAAATCCTATTGCAACCTTTGAATGAGAGTCGACACTTTTTTGTCATTCTTCCATTCATCCCTTGATTCTATTATCCAATCAGTATGGATGATCGAGATAACACAGAGAAAGGCCTCAACATCTTCACCCTTTCTTGAAAGTGCATGTGCCACACCATTTTGCTTCCCTTTTTTATAGAATATTTACAAATCATAACCCAATATCTTGGTCACCCATTTTTGTTGTTCTTATGAATATAGTCTTTGTTCCAAGAAGTATTTAAGACTATCATGATCTGTTTTGACGTTGAAGTGCCTACCTATTAGGTAAGGACACCATTTCTTCAATGCATGTAGTATTGCCATCATTTACTTCTCATAAATGGGTTTGTGTAAGTCCTTTCCCTTGAGTGGTCGACTTTCAAAATCCAGGGGCCTTCCTTCTTGCATTAGGACATCACCAATTCCATTTCCTAAGGAATCACATTCCACAATAAAGGTTTTTGTGAAGTCTGGAGTGGTCAAGACAGGAGTTTTGCACATCACCTCTTTAAGTTGTTCAAAAGATTTAGTTACCTCTGGAGTTCATGAAAATGAATCCTTCTTAGTTAGTGCCATTAAAGGTGCTTCTATTCTTCCATAGTGTTGAACAAACTTGTGGTAGTAACCTATCAAACCCAAAAATCCTCTAAGATTCTTCAATGTTTTTGGAATTGTCCAATCCATCATGGCCTTACTCTTGTTAGGGTCTACCTTGACACTTTCATGAGATACAATTTGACCCAAATAATCTACCTGCTTTACCCAAAAGAAACATTTGGATGGTTTGGCATATAGTTGTTTCTCCTTTAGTAGTTGTAGCACATTGTCAACATTCACACATTATCCTCCCAAGACTTGGTATAAATTAGTATATCATCAAAAAATACTAATACAAATTTTCTAAGGAAGGGCTTGAAAATGGAATTCATCAACCCTTGGAATGTGGAAGATGCATTTGTAAGGCCAAAAGGCATGACCACAAATTCATAATGGCCTTCATGAGTTCAAAATATTGTTTTTGGGATATCTTCTTCCTTCTTTCTAATCTGATGATACCTTGAACAAAGATCCACATTTGTGACATAGATTGCTCCATGTAGTTAATCTAACAATTCATCAATGATGGGAATGGGAAACTTATCTTTAATAGTTATCTTGTTGAGCTCTCTATAATCTGCACACATACACCATGAGCCATCTTTCTTGAATACCATTACCACCAGTGTAGAGTAATAACTTTGGCTAGGTATAATAATGCTAGCCTCTAAAATTTATTCAACCATGTGCTCAATTTTAGTCTTCTGGGCATAAGGGTATCTGTACGTCTTGATGTTAGGAGGAACACTCCCAGGAATTAGGTGAATATCATGAACATGATTTTGAGTGGGTGGAAGACCTTTGGTAATATATTCAAATAATTTGGAATGCTTATCAATGATCCCTTGGAGATATAGAGGAATAGATGGTTTAGATGTTTGAACATCTAGTGAGGATAGTTGTGAAATAACACCTTGATGCCCCTTTTTCAATAATTTTGTCATGCCATTAGAGTTTATCACCTTACTGGGTTTCCCTGTGATACCTCTTAACTCAATTTATTTTCCTTCCAATGAAAATTTCATGAAAATTAAAAGCCACTATTCCTAATTATTGTAACCATTGGATACCTAGTACAACATCAACACCACCCATGGGTATAGCAATAATTGGACTATTCATTACATATTCCCCCATAGTAATATTGATCTTATTGCATTTTCATGAGCAATTGATAGTTCCTCCATCTGCAATCATTACTTGAAACTCTGGTGATGGATATACAAAGTAATTGAGAGCTTTGGCTAATTTATAGTGAATGAAATTACAACTACTACCAAAATCAATTAGGACTATTACCTTTTTCTTTTTGATATATCCTTCAATCATGAGGGTTTGAGGAGTGCTAATTCCAGCCAATGCATTACACGATATCGTGGGAGTCAACTCTTCAGATGAAATTGCTTCTACATTTTCATCTTGAGATGGTTCTTGTTCTTGTTCTTGTTCTTGTTCCTCTTCACAATCTATGTAGAATAATTTCTTCTCACCACACTTATGTCC
>JASDQU010213297.1:14136-29081 GCA_032191745.1 Picea mariana
AAGTGACTCTTTGTAATTCTGAGAGATGTGTGTCAAATGAAGACTAGCACCCTTTATTTATACTAATCCTGATAGACTTCCTGAGTGAAATTCTCATTCTGGGTACTAATTAATTTATATTAATTATCTCTTTCAGTCGACATCTCTTCTAGGGTTATGTTCACTTATTTTTCTTTCTTCCAGAATATTATAATCTTGTCAAAGGTCACAATGGAGGTTGATACCCCCCGAAGCTACCATAATATCAACACTTGAAACTCTTCCTCTTGATATATCTGTCATGCCAAGCTTTATCTATTGCTTTCTATACTTCTTGGTGAAATCCTGCTAGAATCCTATCTTCCTCCATCTCCATTAGCTGACTGAACCTCTCTCTTACTGCACCTCATTATGTCATGTTGGTGATTGCTGCTACATGTAGACTAGGTACCCAAAATTCTAATGGCACCATTGATTCTTTCCCATACACCAACTTGAATGGTGTCTGTCCTGTCAATTTTTTGTATGTAGTCCTGTATGCCCACAATATTGCTGGTATCTTCAAGTCCCAATCATCCTTTTTAACATTGAAAATATTTTTCAAGGAATTATCTAGGATCTTATTAAAGGCTTCCACTATTCCATTTTCTTGAGGGTGATATGGTGTACTCTTCTGATGGTAGACTTCAAATTCCTCATTCATAGCCTTAATAGTACCATTGATAAAGCGAGTACCTTGGTCACTCATCAAAATCCTTGGGCATCCAAATATAGTGATCACTTGCTCAAACATGAAATGTGCTGCTATCTCTCTGGTGCAATATTTTATTGGTGTTTCTTTTGCCCATGTTGTTAAGTATTTTGTCGTAGTAATGATATACCTTGCTCTTGACCTTTTTGCTGGTGGGTTAATTGGTCCCACAAAGTCTATTTCCCATTTTTCAAATACTTGCAAGGTTACTTATGGTCTTAAGGGAATCTCATCCCTTCTATTAGGTTTACCAACCCTCTAAAATACATCACATCACTGGAAATATTCCTTAGCATCTATGTGAATGGCCAGACACCATATTCTTATGTGTAATACCTTCTGTGCAGTAGATTTTCCTGCATAATTTCCTCCAACTATTCCCTCATGGGCCTTTTCTAAAATCCTAGGACTCTCATGTTGTAGTACACATTTTCTCAAAATGTTGTCTGGGTCCATCTTGTATAAGTGTCATGCAATCAATTGATAGTCTGCAACTTTGACTACCAATTTTTTCTTCTGTGCAGTGTTAAAATATTATGGCGCAATACCTGTACTCAAGTATTTAATGATGTCAACAAAATATTCATCATCTACTTGGAATGAAAATAACTGCGCATCAGGGAAGTTGTCCTCTAAATTTGTAGGTTCCTCTCCATTGGTGATTCTTGATAGGTGATTAGGTCTCGCAATCAACTTCTCTGGTTTTAATATCACTTCAAAATCAAATTCTTGAAACAAAAGTAACCATATACAAATCCTCCCCCCCAACGCTAGCTTGTTGACTAGGTATTTGAGGGATGAATGATCTGTAAAAATATTGAAGTGTTTTCCTAGTAAGTAATGTACGAACTTATGGAGTGCATAGACCATAGCTAGGCCTTCTCTTTCTGTAGTATTGTAATTATGCTATGACTTTGACAGTTTTTTGCTAGAAAATGCTATAGGATGGTCCAATTACCTTGCTCTTGGATTTGCCAAAATAGCTCCAAGTGCTATGGATGATGCATCTACATGCACAGGAAATGTATTTTCCTAGTCGGGGAATACTAGTATAGGTGCCGTGGCCATTTTTTTCTTTTAGAGTGTCCAAACCTCCCTGACAATCCTCATTCCACTGGAATTTACTATATTTCTTCAACATTTTCTCCATTGGCGCAATGATCTGTGCATACCTTTTTATGAATTTCTTGTAGTATTCTGTGTGTCCCAATGTTTCTCTCAATGGGCGTACTGATTTTGGTGGTGGTAAATTGACAATCACTATAATCTTGACAGGATCTACTAGCAAACCTTATTTTCACACTATATAGCCCAATAATATTCAAAATGGTGTCCCAAAAATGGACTTCTTGATATTCAATGATATTTGACACTGCCTACATCTTTCCAACATTAGCCTTAACACCCATACATGATCTTTCAACAAAATTTAGACAGCCTGATCCTCTAGATACACTTCCAAAAACTGATGTATGAACTCCTTGAAAACAATTATTACTACCCTTGAAAATATAATTGGTGCATTCTTCAGCCCAAAAGGCATCATTGTGTACTGGTAGGATCCCCATTCTGTGGAAAAAGTGGTCTTGTACCTGTCTTTTGGGGCTATCTTAATCTCATGGTAGCCTGAGAATCCATCTATGAATGAGTATGCTTCCTGGCCTCCTACATTCTCTAATACCTCATCTGTGAAAGGGGTGGGAAAATGGTCATGTAGGCAAGCATCATTTGACTTCCTCAAATCGACACATATCCTTATGCATCCTTGCTTCTTCTCCTGAACTACCATAGGGATTATCCATTCTGATTCTTCTACTGGTTCTATGATTCCAGCTTCCAACATTCTGTCAATTTCTACTTTTAATTTCTTCTTATATATTGGACTTAGTCTATACAGTTGCTGTCTAAAAGATATAGCCTTAGGTTTGAGAGGTATCTTCATCTCTCCTAGCTCTGTTGCTATGCCTTTAATTTTTGTAAAGGTGGTTGGGAACATGTCACTATACTCATGTAGTAACTATGCTATTCTTTCTATTCTTTGCTCATCCCAGTAGTCTCCAATGATGGCCATTTTGGGATTATCAGTTGTCCCAATGTTGAATTTCTTCACCTTGATCGACGCAGGAAATACTTCTGATTCCAGAGATGGGACTTCCACCTCTCTTTCTCCTTGAATTTATGTAATTTGCATATTGTGTGGGTCATCTTTATCTAGTGATTCTTCCCACACATGGTAGCATGGCAATAGTTATTTAACTGTCTGTGTATTCTGCTGTTGATGCTCTATTATACATTCAATCTATGGTTCCTTAATAAACATCACCCCTCTGATTTTAGAGAATAAAGTGCAAAGAAGGAAAAGACAATTGGCAGGAGAAGAAACACATGCAAGGTAAATGCACATGCAGAGGAGGAAAGCATGTGAGGCATGCATGAAATAAGACCTAACCATGCTAGGGTTAGGGTTTTGGCAAGAGGATGTAATGGGTGATAAGCCAAAAATGAGTATAAATAGGTACCTAGGAGGTCTAGGTTGTTATGATTGTTGTTCAAAGAGATGGAATGTAAGAATCATTGAAAAATATGAGACCTTTTTGTAAGTTGTTGAGCTGGAGAGATAAAATAAGGTAGATATTGAGGGTTAGATCACAGGCTGAGGATCCTGGTGTGATCTAGTCCATCTCATTGTAGATCTTGACCCAAATGACAAAGGATTGTAAGGCGTGCAATTCTATAATATTGTAAAAACCATAAAGAGGGGGTGAACCACGGTAGATCATGTGTTCTGTGGATTGATTATTGTTTATTTATTTATTGTCAATGGTGAGCTAGTAGATGAATGCATGAATGGGTTAGTTAGATTTGATTGGGTCTACATGCATGAATAATAATGTCATAAAGTGTAGTATAGATGAATGTTAAAGTAAATAAATGAAGATCACAGAGTGTAATCCCATATCCCCACTCATTCCCAATCCGCAAGAACCTAAGCATTGCAGCCACCCATAAGAACTATTTCAGGTGAGACTGCACAGTGCATTCTATGCGCTGTGTTGCCTTCTGGTTTACCAGGAGGGCTGATATTTTTAGGGGGTTTTGTTGGAAACCGTAATAGATCTGAACCTGGGTCAGCCCAAGAATGGTATCAAGAGAGAAGTAACCAATAGACACCATGAAAATCAAAAGGAATCAAGAAAAAAAAATTGCTACTTTAGTGATTTTCTGTCCTTGTTACACATTATTTTGGTCACTCTGATGATGACTTTACAAACATGTAATCAGGCCCTCAAAATCATCTTTTTCTTGAGAAAAGTGACTTCTTTCCTCCCCTGTAAGACTAATTTTTAGAAGGATGCCATAGACTACCCATAGTGTATAGTGTGGAAATCCATGATTTCTGCAGGCTACTCTATAGCTGGCCTGTGGGATTTTCGAAGGCTGCTATATAGGCAGGGTGAGGCGGCGTTTGAAAGCCAAAAGAGGAAAGAGGTTCAAGAAGTTTCTAGAAGGGGAATCTTCTGGAATGTGAGGTGGCATCCATATGGTTACAATCCTACTGACTTCTATGATCTAGTGGGATCATTCTTATCCCTTTAACCACTTCAGCTTCTCCTATATAATAATGGGCTTCTCATGAAAAAGATTAAGCACAATTAAGAAAAGTTGTGCAAAGGATTGCTTGAAAAATAGGCTAGAGATTATGTGAAGAATATTATTTCAGTTGATGCTTGAGGTTTGCATTCAATCATCAAGCTTTTGAAGATCATCTTCATGCAAATCTCAGAACAAGTATATGTGTGTGTTGGATGAAGGACCACTAAAAGGGAACTTATGACATCAAGGAATTTCGGTTGTATCTTCCACTTTTATTCAATATAATAAAATGGAATGTTTCTTTCCCATAAATTCATTCTCATTTTATTACATGATTCCTTGATCACATGTTTAAGTTTTCATTGAATCTATCATAGTTTCTTTCACTCTAGTTGGTTTGTGTCATTGCAGATCTAGTTTCACAAGAGCACTGGAGCAAAGATGGAACAACAAAGATATAAGGAAGCGATCTCAAAGGTAAGTCATCAATTCTTTATTTCACACTTAGATCAATGATTGTAACTTAGGGAAAGCGTCATGTCCTATCCTGTTTTGTTCTAGATCCAGGTGGATCTAGGGAGATTAGTTTATGTCTACATTTACCAATTTATCCTATAACAAAATTGATGACTCCATTGGGGAAACGACTTTATTGTGGTTTTTTGTTGGCCATTTGTTTTTTCCTACTCTTTTTTAATTGAATTCAGTCTCTAAGTCTATGGGATATCCATTTAGGTTCTCTAAGTTTGAAAGTTCACTAATATTTTTTACCTTTTTTCTTAGAATTTCTTGATTTTCAGACGTGTCTGCACTGCACCCTATACTTAGCCCGCGTAAACCTTTGATTTCTGCACCCTAGCTACTTGCTTCAGTGTGTACTTTCCACACCCTGTCTGTTTTTATCCTATGAAAACTCTATATTTCCACACTGTAATGTGCTATTATCCTGCGACGACGTCTGTGAAATTTTTGAGTGGGGTTTTGGCCTCTGTTGATGCCTAGTTTTTGCTTTAGTCAGCTGGGGGGAACATTTTTACCTAGTATTTGACTATTTTCTCATGATTAACATGTTTTTGATTGGTTTTCAGAGATCAAACACCTCTCTTAGTCATTTTCTAGTTTTCATTTTTTATTTTTAACAAGGGTATAATCTTTGAGCTTGTATCTGAGTGCTTGTTTGATTAAAAGTCTTGGATTGGATTTGAATTTTTGGATTGATTACATATTCTAGATTTATTGATGATTGAGATGTTATTTCTTCATTTTCATTTGGAGAAATACTTTCTTGTCATTTTTTACTTTTATCTCCATTGAAAGTTTGATTTGGGTGTTGTTGAAGGTATGAATTTTCTTGGATTGCTTGTCCTTTCTCTGTCATGCCTTGGTCTGGTCTTAGAAAGGAAGAATTTGAAGTTATCTATTCTTTTGAATAATCATACATAAGAAATTTTATTGCATTTAAGAGAAGAGAATATTGAAGAACTTCATTATTTATTGGTTGTTTGAAATTGTGTTCATTTAAAGAAAAATAAAGTATATTTCGTAGCTTACATCATTCCAAAAACACCTTCTCCCTGCTGTAGACAGAATTCATTGCACGAAAACTTGCATCATTCATTTCTATTTGCATATTGTTGGGTCAAGGTCTTACACAACATCGGTTTCATTCCTGTCTCCCTCTTGAGTAACAACAACCTTTAAAAATATTGCGAAAATCTAAAACTTAATTAGTAATTTTTTGTAGGGATCTTTTACACCAACATTAGCTAGGCTAGAGCTTTGGAATAGGCAGTGAGACACACTCTCCAAATCACAAAACACACAATATCATTTTGTGATAGGGAGTGTTGAATTCCATTTGCAACATTTTGTCCTGGGAATCCCCTCTCACACAAGGGTCAAACTTGAGGTCACATTGATATTGGTAGAGTTACTCACCCTTCTTTGTTGATCTTGGTGTAGAGATTGCATGTATTATGGGGGTCTCTTGAAGGTATACCCACAATGATGAGTGGAATCCTCTCAAATTGATTTCGGGCTAGATACCCTGTCCTTGCACATGGATCGGACTGTCGACTGTATCCCCAGGCATCATTGTTGTTTTTGGTAACCTTAGTTGCCTATCTTCTTAGGGTCTTACACGAGGTGACTGTGGAGGGGAAAGTATTCATGGTACCTAGAATTAACGTTGGCCAGACTCACTTGGGCTCCTTGGAGGGTATACCCACGATTATGTGTGGGAGATTGCACCAGGGTGTAAGTCTGTTAAGTAGGTCATCAACGTAACTTTTCCACCCTAGCCCAGCCCCTTCTTGTCTTGACTTCATAATGTTGAATTTCATCACCAATTAGTGACTTTAGAATAAGAAGGTTTTGTTTGCTTGGTTTTGATTCCTAGATTCTGCTAGGGATTTGTTGGTGCAATTATTTGCATAATATATTACCAAACATAAATTATCAACCCGGATTCATAATCAGTATATTTGATGCACTATATGTGCCGATAATAGATAGGTTCCTATGTCTGTTTAGTATAGCTAGATAAGAAAACCATTTAGAAACCAACACACTTTTAAAAATGACAATCTTCACACAATTCGAAAGATGGAAAGAAAATCTCATAAACAAGCAAAGGCTCTTGCTCAGGTGATGGACATGTTCATTGATGGCTCATGGAAAGTAAAGATGAAATTTGATTCTATCTCTTGGAGCAACTAAACTAACAAGTGGAATGCTCCATTAAATCTCATGTATGGTGAAATATGGAGATCCAATTGTTCCTGCATTACCAGACTTTGCAACAAATTCAAATAGTGAAATCAAACAAAATAACATGAAATCAAAATAACAAATACATGAAATGAAAATCTACACTAACAATTTACAATAAGCTTACCAAGCTAGATCGGTGGCCCTTGCCGATGCCAACATGGAAGCTTTATATCACCAGATGCTAACTTGTAAGAGAGACAAATCACTGAATTCAAACTTGCATTAATCTTCAACAAGTAGGTTTACAAAAGGAGTCTCTTCATGAATCCAATCTACATCATAGCAATTCTCCTCAAGAAACTATCTTACATCATAATAATTCTTCCCTCAATCTGCATAATAATGATTCTCCCCCTCATGAAGAGAGGACACTCTCTTTTATACATGAGAGCTTTGAAAAGGAGATAAACATCTCATAATTACAGATCCACTTTTCTCTCAACCCATTTCCCATTATTACAAAATATAATCCCTTCAAATCCTCACACATATCTCTCATATATATTGGATAAGATATGACAACCAAATCTCCATGATCCTCTCCTTGGACTAGGATTGAATTATATCCTCAAATATTGAAATGGTGGAGGATGTGTTCGAGAAGTAAATTTTGAATTAATCCTTCACACATTACAAAGCTCACACATTTTTGAGATATATATGAAAATATGTCAATTTTCTAATATTTAATCACAAATTCCCTTTTAATACTAAAATAAATGATTTGGAAAATAATAAGGTTAAACCCATATTTAATTATGAAAATAGTATCATGAAAGGTTAATGGGGTGATGAAATGTGAAGAATGATGAAGGGAAAGGTGGATGGAAATACAAAATTTCTAAGACTCAACGCAAGTGCTGTTTGTTTACATAATTGGCCATAGATTTTTTCCGTAAAATTTATGGTTCGACCAACATTGACCCTCCATGCCGTTCACCTAGGATGCAAGGAATACCTCTGAAAGATCTGAAAGTTTATCAACCCTTTATTCCTAATCCACCAGAGGACTCTCCTCAACAGAATGAGATCCATGACCACACACCTTCACAAGCAGAGATAACTAACTCTTTAGAAAGTTTTCGAATCGTTTCCGATTCTTTGAAAAATTTTTGCTTACCTCCTAGATACGAGAGACGTATTCTCTGACTGAACTCGTTCGGAGAAATTGTTGATTACGATTATGGAATACCAACTAGAATCCTTGCTGGCCTTGAAAATGAGGATCCTTTTTGGACCACTGACATATCTCGAACTCCAACTTCTAGGTGGAACCCTCCTGACTCAGAGGCAAAAGCTTATATACCTGTCATTTCTGAACCACCTGATACATCTACTACATTTATGATACCTTTAGATCACTTTAACAATAAAACTTGCTATTTCTTCAGTAGTTCAAAGACACCGTCAGCTGGTCCTAGCTCAATCATCCCTCTTCCGTAGGTCCATTCCATAATGGTCCCAAACACTATGATCATTCCCACTGGGAATACGGTGGCTAGCCAACATCCTATTGACACACCACTTTCATCCAGACAAATCCCATCACTCCCTCTTGGGTATAATGCTTTGAATGCTTCTATCCCCATTCCTACCCAAGTTCCATCCAGAGCTTGTGGAGTCTTTACTCCTCTTGGGTATAATGCTGCTTCCGGTTCCATTTCGACACCATCCCAGTTCCTCTCTGGAGGGTCTTATCCACCTTTTATAGGAGGATTCATACCCAATGGCTCTACCACCTTTGGAAGTTCTACTCCACTATTCACTTCTTGTTAGTAGATTCCTATTGGGGGATAGTATAACCCAGGGGGGAAAACTCAATTTGGAAGTCAAACAAAAATTGGGGCATCATCCTCACCTGGAGGACAACCCCCACTCGAAGGATATAATCCAAAATATGGATAGAACATCCTTGGATCACTAGCCCAGAATTGGAATCTTCTTATTCAAGGAAATTCACAATCATTTGGGGGACAACAACCCCAAGTTATCTCTTTTATACCCCCCAATTCGGGCCAGTCATACCTCGGTTCTTCCAATCCCATTTGGGGTTCGAATGTTCAACCTAGTATCTCTCCCCAAGGGAACATACCCAATCAGTACAACCCTATGGGATACATGCCTCCACACACACGTCTGAATCTATTAGGACTTTCTCCTCACATGCAGACTACTTATGGTCCTACTGGTATACTGACGAGACTACCACTATCCTCTTGTTAATAGACAATTACCCTTTTTATCCACTTTGGATATACCTTTGTCTAGAATCTTGAATGATCCTATCCTACATTCTCCCCAATGAACCGTTATACCAGACAAATTACTGTCCGACATTCCAAAATTTGACGGTAAACTGGGAGAGGATCCAAACAACCATGTCATGAATTTCCACCTTTGGTGTTCATCCAACTCTTTGATGGATGATTCCATTCGGTTATGACTCTTCCAATGAACTCTCATGGGTTCAACTGCAAAGTGGTATATAGAACTAACACAAGGTTTCTTCACCGACTTTAATACCCTAGCCATGGATTTCCTTACACACTACCAATTACCGATCTGTTATGAAAATGGAACCAAGATCCTAAGTTCCTTCAACCAAACTAAGGCCACTCACATATCTGATAACATTGATGAGTGGAGACGAATAGGGCATTTGATCAAACTTGATCTTCCCAATTAGTTATTGGTAGAGTGGTTCGCAAAATCATTCATGAATGAGATCTCTCGTGATATTGGCATGGGTGGAGTTGTCATTGAAGAACATGATATCAGTCGTGCTCAATACATTGACCTCATTTATTCACTCTTTACGACTTATTTCCTTGATGCACCTCACTCTTCTACTACCGCTACCTCAACTACCCCTGTTTCTTCTGATGCGGTTGATGGTGTGATTGGAACTTTCCATGCTCAACCTAAAAATACGTAAGCCTCTCCCACCAACACCAAGTCTATTGCTTCTAATTTTCAAAATTCTTCATCTCCTACTCCTCCTGCTGACAAAACCTGTGAGGTTAACTCTATTCAATCTACCCCTGTCGGAAAGAATAAATCTAAAAAAGGGAAGGGTAAGAATAAGGAGGATAAAAATAACCCACAGTATGAGAAATCCAAAACAAAACCCGCTGATGATAAGGATAAGCGCAAACCTTGATACCATTGCCTTATCTGTGGTGACGATCACTATATGAAACATTGTCCAAGATGGGTTGAGGTCACTAAGTTCCTCCAAGGGACCACGAAACCTCCCACACCTGTTTCTTTGTCTCAACCTTTCCCTTCTCAACAACATGCCCAATTGGTCATCCATGACCAATCCTCTCCCTCCACTACTTCTTATGTACTCATGTGTACTGGTGATTCTAGAAAGAATGATGTTACACTTACCACATGGGCCAAAGATTAATCTTCCTCAAAAGAGAAGGTTGACGATATACTACCTTTGTTGGTTCAACAACCTCCCTCAACTTCACCTCCCAACGGTCCTCTTCATCTAAAACGACTGAGTCTCGATACATTTCTTCGGCCTCCCCCAAAGGGTGTTGTTCGAAAGTCCACCTTCAACCGTCATGCATGTGCTGCTTAGAACTACAGTATTGTAGAAGATCTGGTGCAAGAACCTTCTGCGATGTCGTCTCTCGAAGTCCTTCAAAGTTTCCCTGCCCAATGGAAGGAAATGCTAAAGGCTATCAATGGAATTGATCCTATGGATACAAATTTGATAATTTTTTACCTCGAAGATCACATTTCGAGACTCCCCCCTCAACTAGATTTCCAAATACAAGTTGCTGTCTCTGACAAGAACATTTGTAGGACTGTTATTGATGAGGGTGCCTCCACGTGTGTAATGTTTGTTTCCTATTGGAAAGCCATCGAATATCCTCCTCTTACTGAATCACATAACACGATTAAAGCCTTCAATGACTCTGGCTTTAATCCCTATGGCGTACTTCCTTCATTGTCTATTACGTTGGAAGACAAATCGGTCAATGTTGAAGTTGAGGTATTTGATGCACCTCTCGATTAAAACCTCTTACTTGGCCGTAGCTGGATTGATGTGATGTGCACCATTGTGTCTACCCTTTTCTATGTTATATGTTTTCCACATCAAGGAAAGGTCATTACTGTCAACTAGCTAGCCTTTTTCAACTCTGACACCCGTACTATCAACGTACCTTTTATCATAAATACACTGCCTGGGTATGAGAATGTTGGTGTAGGCCTACTTAAATATTCGACTCTAATGGGTATGTTCCCAATCCTGCCTCTCGATGTTCCACCTCCTTTGGTTGCCTCGATCAACATGATTTCCACCTCCGTTCACAAAACTCACAATTCTTCCAACCCGTGGGTAATACCCGAACCTAGTGATTATCCTCACTACAACAACCAAATGCCTTTAAGTCCGGTTGAATCTTCCTATAAAGCCATTCAATCAACAACCCCTTCTCCCCTCTCTCTCAGTGATTCGTCTCCTGACCCATTCCATTTCATTTTTCCCATGGACGATATGATTATGTCGGTTATGTCAATGGAAGACACCCCTTGGGATGATGGACATCATCGTTCCATTCTCTTCCTTGAACAACACACCATCGAGAGTTACCAACAGATCTCGACTCTGTCGACCGTTGCTGTCATTTTGTCGGTTCCTGAGTCATCACATGATGTGTTTTATGAAGGGAACTTAAGTAATATTTCACCCACCATGCCCCTCGACATATCCATTAAACTTGGAGTTGTTGAAAATGTTCACATCAGAGCTTCGTGCTCCACTGGCAAGGTTGTCGCATATAAATTACTTTTCCAAGAGTTTCGTGACATCTTCGCTTGGAGCTATGAAGAAATGTTGGGTGTTGACCATGATATTGTTGTACATGAAATTAAGATGTACCCAGGCGCTAGAACCATTTGACAGAGACTTCATCCGGTCCACCCCCGTAAAGCAGTTGCTATTAAGATTGAAGTTGAAAAAATTCTTAAAGATGGATTTATTTATCCTATGTATTTAACTGATTGGGTATCCAATATCGTTCCGGTTAACAAGAAACAAGGTATGATCCATGTCTGAGTCGATTATAGGGATATCAATTAATCTTATCCTAAGGACAACTTTCCCACTCCCTTCGTTGACCAGATCGTTGACGATTGCGCTGGGAGTGAAATATTCTCTTTAATGGATGGTTTATTTGGCTATAATCAAATCAACATCTTGCCCTTGGATCAACACAAAACCACTTTTATTTGTCCTTGGGGCACCTTTGCCTACTGAAAAATATGCTTCGGTTTAGAGAATGCCGGTGCGACTTTTCAACGTGCCACGTCTTATGCTTTTCATGATATTAAGATCATTGTACAACCATATCTAGATGACCTACCATCACATTCCATGCATCGTAGTGACCTCTCGACACACCTCCAAGCCATTTTCCTTCATTGTTGGTTCTATCGTGTATGCTTAAACCCACACATATTTGTTTTCTTTGTGGATTCCGAATGAATTCTAGGTTTTATTATTTCATGCCAAGGGATCAGGGTTGATCCTTTGGAGGTCGAGGCGATCCTCAATCTCCCTCCTCCTTCTTCACTTCAACAGCTTCAAAGTTTGCAAGGGAAGACAAACTTTCTATGTTGTTTCATCCCAAACTATGCTTAATTAACACTTAGATTTACTTGACTACTAAAGAAAGATTCTGAGTTCGTATGGGATTCCACTTTTAACAAAGCTTTCGAAGCTTTGAAACTGACTTTAACCCGTACTCCATTACTTTTCCCACCCGATTATAGTCGAGATTACTTCTTTTATCTCACTGCTTTGGACTCTACCATCACCATGGTTCTAGTCTAATAAGATGATTCACATTATGAATATGTCACCTATTATTTGAGTTGGAGTCTCACGACCACCAACACCAAATATTTACATGTTGAAAAACTGGCCCTGGTAGCTATTCAAGCTGTTCAACATTTTTGTCACTACATCCTATTACACAAGACCACTGTAATTTTCAATTGCAACCCCATTCAACACATTCTTACATGCCAATTGATAGGGGGAAAGTACTCTAAATGGATATTTATTCTCCAAGATTTTGACTTAGAATTCGAACGTGCTAAGCCTAAGAAATATTTGGTGTTTTATGAACTAATGTGTGACCTTCCCTGCACTGAGACAAAAAACATAGCAGAAGTTTCTTTACCCAATGAATCTTTTTTTTTGATCAGTTCCGATGAACTTTGGTATGGAGATATCATTATATATCTCCAGACTCAAATTTTCTGCTCTGATCTATCTAGCACTGGCCATCGTCGTATATGATATCAAACTCGTCAATATATCATCCTCGGTGACACTCTTTATTGCTGTGGGGTTGACTTAGTTTTTCGGCAATGTCTCACCTATGACGAGGCTAAGAAAGCATTGAATGAATACCATTCTGGAGCATGTGGTGGTCAAATGTCTGGGTATGCTATTACGCAAAAGATCTTATGAGCAGGGTATTTTTGGCCTTCTTTATTTAAAGATTGTATTATCCCTGTCCAAAAATTCCATGCTTGCCAAACATACAATAATAAAATAAGATCACATCCCGCTCCCTTACACCCTGTAGTTTCCATCGGACCTTTCAAAAAATGGGGTATCAATTTCATGACATGTCACCCTCACTCGGCCGGGGGGCATGGATACATTATCGTAGCCATGGATTATTTCATGAAATGGGCTGAGGCAATGCCTAAATTCGACAATACTGGGAAAACTCCATCCCTTTTCATATTTAATCATATTATTACTCAATTCAGGATCTCGTGAGCTATCGTTACTGATCATGGTAGCCATTTTCTAAACTTTATGATGTATGAACTTATCGACAAGTTGGGTATTTGGCATGAAAAATCAACCCCCTACTATCCACAGGCCAACGACCAAGTTGAAGAAATAAATAAAATCCTTATCACTATGCTTCATTGTATAATAGGAATCCATAAGACCCATTGGCACATGATGTTGTTTTCAGCATTATGGGCCTATCAAAAATCTGTGAAGTCTTCTACGAGATTTTCCCCTTTTCAACTAGTCTATGACATTGAAGCCATTCTCCTGATTGAATGTGAAATACCATCTTTGAAGCTAGCCGTCAAACTTCTCCCAAACACCTCTGCCAAAGAAGAACATCTATTGTATATTATGCAATTAGATGAGACCCGTCGTGATGCCACCCTAGTTATTGAAACCCAGAAGAAACGTGTAAAAGACCAATATGACAAGCATGTCAAACCACGTGTTTTCTCTGAGGGAGATCTAGTTCTCTTCTATGAACAAGATCATGATCTACTAGGATCTAGAAAATTCAAAGCTATGTGGCAAGGTCCATATATCGTCAAATGAGTGTTAGAGAAGGGAGCTTATGAGTTAGTATATTATGATGGAATTCCTTTGAGTGAAACCAGAAATGAGATTTAATTGAAGAAGTACTATTCTTAGACTGTCTTTGCATGAGTGCTTGTACTTTTACTGTACCATACTCTTGTGTGCTTTTTCGTTATTTGGTTTCCACCCCCAACTACTTACTGTTAGGACCATATATTGTACCCTTTTTGCCCATATTTTTGCCATGGTTATACTCCCCATCACCTACATTTAGACTTATATTATCTTTCCACTTGATAATTCCAAGGTACATAACGTCCTTTCTCATTACTACACGTTTAATTTGTTTTGCATGATATTTTACATTACTTTTGGTCTTAACCATTGATTAGAAGTACATAAGTGTCTATATCTGCAGAACAGTATTCAAGATCGATGCTGAAACACAAAACCGTCCAGTTGATGCTGAAACAC
>JASDQU010213298.1:6431-18486 GCA_032191745.1 Picea mariana
ACCCCACGAATTTGGAACATTGATCACCAATATGTCCATGAGGATGCTGATATGTGGAAAATCTATGAAAAATACCTCAACCTCTTCACACACCCCCAAAATATTGACCCTCCTTGAATCAATAACACAAACATTTCCATAATGTTGGATTTTCTTCAAACCAAGTCGTTTCACTACCTTCAACAACATGACATTTGTTGAGGCCTTTGAATCAAGCATGCAGTTGTTCAAGCGGAGGCCATTAATGCCTAATGAAAGATAGAAAGGAGGGTTATTTTCCCTTGGTTTATCGAGATACATAGTGTTCAAGATGATGGGAGGATCCTCCTTCTTGGTTGGCACCTATAAGACTTTAAAAAATTCCCTTTTCATAGAAGTGATCTTACAGATGTCTATCACTAGGATTGTCATATTCAGTTTTCCAAACATGCTTGCAACATATATATTTAACTGGATATCATATGTAGGAGTTGGCATAGGAAGAAACTCACATACTGATGGTGGAGGTGGTGGAGCCACCTTCTCTATTGATGGAAGAGGAGTATCAGGTTGTGACGGAGAGGCTTGATATTTATTTCTTCCAGTGTATGTCAGAATTTCCCTCCTCCTTAATTCCTTCTTCTGATCATATGTCAATTTATTTAAGGCCCAGAGTCTCCCCTATCTTTCTCCTCTTCTTCTGTATTCATTGATATGCTCTTGGGTAACTTGTTCCTCTTCAAATCATATCAATGAATTTTATATCGTCAGGATAATCTTCGTCTCATCGGAGGCACTAAGTTTCTACATCAATTGTCTCGACATGTTTCAAAGTATTCGAGGCCTTTACCTCTTGTTGAGGTCTTGGTTTCCAATCGGTGGCTTCTCTTTGTTGTATGGAAAATTGAGGTTTGGGATCAGATTGATTTCTTTCCACTGTAGTCATATGACTCATAATTTGATTTTTCACCTGGAAAAAATGAGTATTCATCTGGTCTATCTTTTGGGTTAAGAGAGCAAGTGGATCAAGAAAACCTTAGTCTTTGCTTCTGCTTTGGAATGAGGGTACTAAAAAGGTTCCATTTTTTAATCAAGGAGATTCTCTTCGATGTCGATATTGAACTATTTAGCCTTTTCCAATGACATGGGCCTTTTATATTTGAGAATGAACCGAAATTGTCCTTCAAAACATTGATGTAGAGGAGACGAACCGATGATGTTGTAGGACGATAATCTGTTGGAATTTGATTGTACAACTTGTCAAATATGGTAATGAATTTCTTTACTATTTCATTCTCCTTTTTCTTTATCTGATTAAATTGAGCCCCAAGTGTCCCCCCATTTTCACTTGAATCAGTTGGCAAAAGCATCATAGGACATGAGATGATTGTCAGGGAGTCCTTTGGACCAATCAACGGCTTGTTCAGTCAATGATGAGGCAAATAACTCTGTGGCCACATATTCATGTTCAATACTTGCATTGTCCATGTCCCGAACCATGACATAAATGTGGTCCTTAGAAGTTATCACATTGTTTCCTGGGAACTTTGGCAACCACTTGTTGAATTATTTTGGCATTGTATTAGGGTAACCTTGGATATTGGCCATGTTAAGGGGTTTGTAGAGTTCCCTTTCCCAAGGATGAGCCATTTTAGAAAGAGGAAGGTATTATTGAAAAGGGTTTTGACCACGGGAGACTTGAGAGGGGGCCTTCTTTGGTAAACCTTAGAAGGCTTGAACCTCCTAGGGGGAAACGTTTTAGGAAAGGAAGGGTTCTGAGAAGGTGGAGTTTCCAGATGAGCTTCAATATGAGATCATCAAGAAAAGTGTAAACGGAACGTCCCTTGGGTGGAGTCATCAGGTAAGCTAAGGGAAAGGATTTGGGATATATTACCATAGTGTCATTAGCGTACGAAGACGATTCAAAATCTTCCCCGACAATGGCACAAAAATTTTATAGCACAAGTTATAGGTTGGGAAAATACCTACGCAACCACAAAAGAAAGTGTTACAACTAGGAAATCCTACACCCAATGTCACCTCTATGTAGGTCTCGTACTTCAAGGGTGACTAGGTCACTTTGGGGAGGCGATCTTGGTGACCCTAGGGGGAATGAGATGTAGATGGATGTATATGAAAGTGGAACCCCTAGAAGTAAAATATAAATGGAGTGATATGTGAAGGGAGATTCCTTGTAAACCAATTAAAAGTTTCCTCAAAGATATAGTACTTCTCCGGATGATTGTACCTGCCCGAGACACAAAGAAAGACACCTTGCAATGCTATATGTTAGTATGGATAAGCAAGTTAAGCTTGGTGTCCCTAATTTACAGAAATGAATGATAGTTTATATCAGAAAATAAAATATCCAAATCAGCATGTAAAGCACAAGATCAATTGGCAATATCATCGATGAGTTTAGAAATCAATTATGGCTTGAATATAGCACTTTAAGACTGAATAAAGAAAGTTGTTTATAAAATTATTTTCTTCAGTAAATCACCAGCCTTATGGTTGTAGCATTCAATAGCATGCAGCAGCAAAATTAACCATGGAAAATTTCCAAGAACTTTCCCAAAGAGTGTTTCCTAGTTAGTAGACTAGGTGAGTGAAGTTAGAGAGATTTCCTAGGGTTAGTTTGTGAGATAAGAGGGAGTTAGAAGCTAGGGTTATGCAGCCCTAATGGATATAGGTTAATCTTTGTAAAAGAAATCAAAGTAGTGGGAGAAGAGGGATGCCTCAATGAGGCAAGAGAGCTCAAGGCTCAAGTAACACTTCTCCAAAATATAAACTTGAAACTAGCAAAATTCACTCTTCCCTAGGCAATGATTTTATATCTCCAATGCAATGAAAAAATGACTAGTTCCTTTAAATATTGGGTTAATGGAATCAAGTAAATGAACTAGATATGGTACCTCCTTGGGGGTGTAAAACCTCTTACTCCCCAATGCAAGTATCTCTAGTTAAGTTTTAAAATGAGGGGTGTAAATCCTCTTACTTCCTCAAGCAAACCCTTGCAACATCAATAAAGTTCAACCAATAAATGATGAAGACTAGAGTGGGGGTGTAAATTCTATTACTTCCCTCCTATCTCCTAGCAAGATAATCCTTGACTTGAAATAAATGATATAATAAGAGTCAAAACCATACCAAATCAAGAAGATGCTAATATAATCCACCATAAAATCTAGAAACCATTCATCCAAGGCTAGTGCCTCACTCCTCCATAAACCATTCACCAAAGATAGCCATAAACAAGTGCACAAGAGACAAATATTCCAAGTGTAGTGAAAATTTCAGATCAAGTCTTCTCACAAGAGGAAGAGTTATGTTATAATGAGATCTTATGATCTCTTATTTATACAAAATGTCACCAAGGTGACTTGTCCACATATTAAGGGGTAAACCACAAGACTAGGGGTCAACAACCCTAATCTTTCCCCCTTTAACAAATTAATATTAAACAATCCATTTAAAATTTCACTTTTGCACAAATAAAACCCTAATTTTACATGGACGTCACCCCTTTAGGGGACGTTTTGACACTTGGAACAAGTTGTTGGTGTTGTAGAAGCAATGGCAAGTCTCCAAAGGCCACATGTCAATCATCTGGGCAATCTCTTCATGGTCAAGGCCTCATCCTCCTCAAAAAATCCATGTGTCAATGAGTGGTAGCACCACCACCAAACCCTAGCCCCCAAACATGATGTCAAGCTAAAAAAGAAGATGTTTTGCCCCTCCTGTGCAAATTGTTTGGCATTTGAGGGTTGGGCTAAGTCTTCCACATCATAATATAGGTCTCCAATATTTCTTCCTTGTGATCCAACATGTGCACCCTTGGCATCCAACTAGTGGTCTTGTATCCCCATGGAATCCCAAGCTAGGATTGTTCTTCCAAAATTGTCCACCAACTAGGTCCTGCAAAGACAAATGAGCACGCCCTCCAAGGATATCAAGTAATAACATCATGATAAGTAAATCCAATCAATAAATGATCCACCTAAGCATGTGCATCAAAGATCACTATATCAAACAATTAACTTCTCAAAGACATTATACGACTTGTCAAGATTGAATATGGGAGGGTTGACAAGGTGTCCTATTGGGTATATCTTGCCCTAGGTCAACTAGAGTTTCCAAGAGATCCATCTCTAAGACATGTAAAGTGGGTGAAGTGGTTGGGGTCAAGACTCAATGGACATACGGCTCATGACATACAAGAGGTCATAGTGTCTCATTCATGGGTGTCTTGTAGAGGGTGTGTGGTACCTTTATCTGCAATGCACTTTTTCCAAGCCCACTATTTGAAATTCTTTTATTCTTTCATAGTTTTAAGGAAAGGTTGAAGGCCACTGCCCTAGCGTGGTGTCCAAGTAATGGAAATGTCACCCACAAACACCTAGTGGAAATGAGAAGTGTGTCTCGTGATGAGACCCCCTTTATCTCAACCATGCAACTGAGAGCCATTACACTAGTTTGGTAAACAAATGATGGCAATGTAATACCACTATATATTCATGTACGTGAGAGTTAGGCTCCTGATGAGACCTCATATCCTTCAACTAACCTTTTAAGCATTATTTATTATATTGTGGTTCCCCTTTTACTCAAAGATAAGTGTTTCATTGTTTTCTTGGGTGATCCCTAGGTGAAGTATCTAGAAGGTTCATACAAGGGTTTTATCTTTTACCCAACATCAATCCCTGTGGGCCTTCATCCCCTTCTTCCCATAGAATGAGGCACAACCCCTTCTTGGGTCAATACACCCTAAAATCTCAAGATATAAGGAAATGGGAGGGAGGGGGTGGGGCGGGGGGGGTGTGGGCATAATGATGGAAAGTGGTAAGTATGGTTGGGAACAGTACGATGGATCTTCAAGGGAGTTCCTAGTAGCAAACCCATCCCCAAGGAATATCACTTATTTGGGCACAATGTCAACCACCAAAGTGAAACAGGGAAAAAGTCATAATGTCCAAGCATATATCATGAAATCTAGAGCAATCTAAGATACAACATACTCAAATGGCTTAAATATTGAAATGATGCTCACCATAATCATGACTTGTACCTCATGGAGAAAGGCCCACTACCTTCCAGAATCCAGCTGATGTAGTGGATGTCATATGGAGATCTGCGACCATCTGTGGTGATGAGGGGGTCTCCATCCATGCAAAAGGATATTGCTTGTCATGTAATCTCTTGACACTCCATATATACAACCTGAGGGACTCAAGACATAATATCCTTAGTTATACACAAAATGGGGATAACAAGGCCAATGGTGTAAACTTACTATTGAAAGTGAGGAGACATGTCATTAGGGCATGTAGGTTCCAAGGTACTAATTGGATTCTAAGTCTAATTCCTAGATAATGTGTTGAAGTCAACATGAATATATTTGTTGAAGGAGGTCCAAGATGTTCCCCTTGTCATCGACATGAAACTAATACAGGAAAGTGATGTAAGATAATAGATCAAATGAGCACAAACTGACATGAGATTGAAGGTTGGTAATATTGCAGAGTGGTTGATTTGGGATGAAACTTCCCTTAAACATTGTGAGGCACAACAAATGACTCGGCAACATTGAATCGACGAGATATAGACCAAAACATAGTGCAATAATAACTAGGGAAATATTTGGGTGGGTCGAAGGAGTATAATGACTCATAGGATTGGTATGACTCGGAGACAAGAAAATTACCCAACTGCAAGACAAGACACAATTTTGTTTCCTATTCAAGGGAAACAACAAAAAAATATCATAATGCTTTCCAAAAAACTGACCCACTTCCCTCAAATTTTCCCCCACCATAAATGGTGAGTACCTCTTTGTTTTTTTTTAATGATCTTGAGGAGGATAAAAAAAGATCGATACAACTCATCTTCGATGAGTCCCCATCACATGTTTAACGAACCTGAAGAAGGAGGGGTTCGATCCCATATGGATCCTTCAATGTATAATTTTATGAGCCCAGAAAATGTAAACTCAATAGTCTTTTCACATTTAGAGAGTCTGAAAAGAAATTAATGGAGACTCCAAGTGTGTTCTTTTTCATAAATTTAGTCCCTCAAGTCCGAAAAAGTATAAAAACATAAAAGGGAGAACTCTTCTAGCCAAGATTAACTAGAGTATTGTTTTTTTGTAATTAGTCCATCTGATTTGAAAAAGGGTTAAAATTACATTGAATAGATGCCCTTTCAAATCCTTTTAACGAGTGTGAAAGGAAACAAGCTCACTCGACAATATTTTAATATTTTAGAGAGTCTGAAAAGAGCTTAAAGGAGAATACAAAGAGTTTTGTTTTCGTATAGTTTTTATGACCCCGAGAAAGTGATAAAAGTATACTTGGTAATTTATTCTGATGTATTTACAAGCACTAGAATGAACAAAAACTAAGCTCGTCTAGAGAGAACGAGTGGCATTAAACTAAGTTCCAATGGGTGGAACAACTCCTAAGAAATGATTGTGATCAGGCATAGCAAGTAGGCATGGCAAGCAAGGACCACTCACAATATCGTGTCTCTCTAGAGGGTGACTGTAGAATGGGAGCATCGTGATGTGAATAGCTAGTGTCAAGCATAATTGTAATGGCCATAAGAAAGCAAGATGACAAATAGCAGTGAAACAGTAGAAAGCGCAACCATTAAGAAGACAATAAGATGTCGGCTTCATTTTTTAATGAGCTTGAAATTGTTCTTGGAGTTGGTTTCATTTTTAATGAGCTCGAAACAAAGAAAGAAACTGCACTCGGGGTTGGTTTCATTTTTTAACGATCTTGAAACCAAAAATGAAACTATTCTTGGGGTTGGTTTCATTTTTTAACGATATTGAAACTGAAAATGAACTATGCTCGAAATGATATCCATTGACAGGTTTCTTCCCAATGTGATGTCCAAAGGTTGGTACTTTGAGTGATACCCATTGGTGATTTTTTTCCCAACATGATGTTTGGAGGCTGGAGACATGCCATCGAAGTTTTGTTTCATCATGTGACTCTTCTCCTGCACCCGATTAGACTCCATGCTACTAACAGTAATAGGTTCACCAGAGAGGGAGGAAGAAAGAGGATCAACTGAAACATACGGAGGAAATGAAGGTTCATGTACTAGATCTAGTGGAAGACTCAACTCAATTGGAGGGGGTTCTGTTTCATTTTTTAATGAGCTTGACATAGACAATGAACTATGCTCATGGTTATCTATTTCATTTTTTAATGAGCTTGACATAGAAAGTGAACTATGCTCGTGATTATTTGTTTCATTTTTTAGCGAGCTTGAAAGAGAAAGCGAACTATGCTCATGAACCTTGACCATGGCGTCCAAGAGGCCTTCATCATATGGAAGAAAAATGCTCTGGAAAGAATGTATGTCAAGAGAATCGATAGGGGTAACGAGGGAAATATCAGGCTCTAAATCCTTCATTGAAGATTTCACCATGTCAATTACCAGATATGATTCTAAATAAGTTGATCATACAATGAGATGTTCCTTCTCGTTAACAGTTGAAGGCATGGGTTATGATACCACATAATTAACTTGTGGTGGGAGGGATATCACTTTCATATAAGGAACACTCAGTGGAGTCGTATGGTTGACATTCATATCAGGACTAATGAACGAAAGTTGGTCAATGGTCACAATGTTTCCATTATGATGGAAATGTATAACTCGAAAGAGTGTGGACATGATAACTTTCATAGCATAGACATAGTCTCGCCCAAGGAGTAAATTAAATTCCAAGGGGCCTTGGACTACCATAACATCGATACAGATAGTTTTCCCTCCTAAGGTAATGGAAAATGAGGAAATATTCCTAAAGGTTCACTAAATCTTCTATTAAAATCCAACAAATGATGGGTAACCAACACAAGTTGGGGGGAAACCATAGCTTGCCAAGCGGTTAAGGATAGAATGCTAACATAATCACCTTATTCAACAATAGTGTGATGTATGATCATATTGAAAACCTACATAGTTATTTGGAAAGAGATGTAGGAAGGAAGGCGAGGCTCCACCAGCCTATTCCAATAAAAGGAAATGACCTCAGCACTTGGAGGGGGTTTCGCTGAAATGAGTGAAATTCCCCCTTGTCCGAAGGAATGTGAACTGATAAGAAAAACTTGAGTGGTATCCACTTCACTCTCTAAGGGAAGAGTGGGATCAACTAAGGATTGAATCCGACCAACCACTTCATCAACCAACGGTCAGTTGGGAGAGCTCTCATGGGAAGTAGCTGGAGGTTGTTGCTAGGAAATAACAATGTCTTCCAACAATTGTGAAGCTTCATCCATATGAGGGAAAAGGTAAGTGATTTGCATTTCCCTGCATAACTGGCAAGGAATCCTAACTTTATCCTTTTTCCCCTAACCTTATGATCATTGGTTGATGGGTTGTCACTAGCATGGCTTGCATCGACTAGAGACACAGGTTATTGAGAACTCATGGACCACACTTCTAAGACCTTGGGAATACAAGGGAAATGGTTAAGAAGGTGGTCACCCTTACAAATCATACAAGGGAATTTGGGATTGTGGCCTAAGTTGGTAGTCTTTTCAACATTATCAACACTCACAACAGTGGTTGATTGATTTCCTCTATGCCTATTTTGCTTCTTCTTTTTATTCCTTTTCTTCTTCTTCTTAGCTTCCTAGTTACTATCATTAAGGCTTTCACCGGGTGAGGAAGAATAAAGGGAAGAAGATGCGACGGGTGAGGAAGAAAAAGGATCAATAGGAGGTTTATGTTATTAAGGTGGAGAGCTTGCTTAGGTAGTAACAAGGACATTCGGGACAACGGGAGTGGAAAACAACCATACTGGTAAACCCATAGTGAAATCTAGAAGAGTCAATGCAGTGATGTAAGGAGGACCAACATTTCCAAAATAAGGAAAACCATAAGGTTCCCCTTGAAAAGTGGTCCCTTGGCTGGTATCCTTAGGAATTGTTTCTGTAGACATAGATTCAACCTAGGGTCTACTAAATGTCAAATAGCACACATTACCAAAGTCCCTACAAGATAATAACAAGCAAACAACTCCCTGGTGATAGGGAGAAAGGAGGTAAGGATCTTTCAGAGATAGGAGATGAGGTCGTCAATGAAGAAATGAGAAACTATTATGATAACCTTCATGCAACAATCCCCCAAGGTGCAAGTAAGATTCCATGGGAAAATATCCTCCCAGCTCGTTGAAGTAGAGAATGAACGTCTTTCGCAGGTACCACAAGGAACCTTCCTTGTGGAGCAAATCCCCCTCGCAGTCACCTATGTGGAATTCTGGGAGAGGTTACTATGTTTACCAATTCACAATGAACAACCAGGGGGGTACAATCGACAATCAAGACTAGAAAATGGGCATGGGAATGTCGGACACAAATCCACGACCCAAAACTAAGAATAAGTGGTGTCACCCCGAGGATCTACCACTCTTCAAAGCCCCAAACTTGTGATAGTGCCACTAGGAGAATGTAAGAGGGGAAATCTCAATCGATCGCTTCGATTGACCTCTTGTTTGACTCATGTTTGAGAGGAGATTTCCCAACTAACATTAATTTCTACTAGTGGATTTTACACTCTAGTATTCTATAGTCTCGTTCATGTGGCCTTGAAGAGTTAACTCTCCACCCTACTATCAAGGCCCTAAAATCCTAGACTTGTTGGTTTTCTATCAAAGAAAAAAATTTCTAATTGATTTTAGATTATGTTCCTTGTTCCTTTTAATGGTTTTTTGTTAATCAATAGGGTAAGCGAAAGTGGACTAGATGGTGTTATAACTCGACTCTAAGCCGTGCACAAAATTAAATGCAAATATTTTGTTTTTGATGAATGCTAGCTATGGTAAGGAGAATATTATTTTTCTTTCCCAGATGCATATTCCTAATGCAATTTACTTCTCTATAAAGTGTGAACTTTATCATGCCCCTCTAGAATGCAAGATTTGTTTTTGTTTTTTTTTCAAATGCAATGAAATAACTTCAAATGCAACTCTTTTTTGCTTTCTTACTTTCAAACAAAATGAAATAATTCAATGACAATGCAAAGGATCACAAAGCAAAAAGATGCAAACAAAACATGCACTCAAAAAATTGACAAGAGCTCAAATAATTCAAATGCAAGAACACCAACAACACACGTTTAAACAAGAACCCAAAAATGTAAAGTAAAGGAAAACCACTTTTTGAAACCTCAAAATTCAAGTAGAAAAGATCAAAGATTAATGCAAAGTTACATCAAGGACAAATATTTGAGGAGTACACTCAAGGGATTAGAAGTTTTCCCAAGAGGATAAGACTGAGAAACTCAACAACAAGGCTTAATGCAACATACACATTCCCCAAATCAAAGAAAAAGACTCCAAGATAGAACAAGTAAAACACATACAAGGCCTCAAAATCAAGCTGACCGAAATTTGAATGCCTACAACTGATAAGGATCAAACTACTGATGACATAGACTTGGCCAAAGGATCAAGTTAACCTAGCACAATCATGTACACTTCACAATTTGATAGGAGATGTAAAGTCAAAAGAGGCAACATAAATATGATAATCACTAAACTTTAATTAATCAAATCCACAATCATGCATGAAGGAATTTGATATAAGGTTCTGAGACAAAAATATCATATAAAAGAGGCAAGGCAAGCTCAAAATCCACTCATAGAGAGGATTATCACCCATGTAACATTGCAGACAGGGCGATGATCAAGGTTTCATCGCTCCCCAAGACACTGAGAGAGGGGAATAATCCGGATGTTATCGCCCTATTGATGGACAAAAATGACCATAATCAACATTGGGGGAATCACCCAGTCAGGGTCGCTATTAGGCCCTTATCCATTTGGAATGGTGATTCTGACTAGTTAAAATGGTTCCAATTACCCTTCTCCTAAGACTAGCCTAAAGTTAATTTAGCCTAATCTATCTTGTATATACAGTTGTCTATGTGCAAGGTCTTCAACTTGTTAGAGTATGATAGTGGATTATTATTACTAACAAACTGAAGGAAAATGAATCACCTGTATGTTATTACTTTGGAAAATATGATCCCCTTAAGGTGACTGAAATCAGGGCTCAGTCTAGCCACAATGAGGCTTGCTCCTACGAAAGGAGACTTAAAGAATGTTAAGCCCTAATATTGGCTCATTAACCCTTAATTGGGGCATATTATATTAGTAATGTTATTTTATTTATGTCGGCTTTAGGACATTAGTTGTAATTATACCTCCTAGTCTCCTATATATACCAAGGAGACATTTTCATTTTGAATCATCTTGTACTTGAACATTTAAGTGNCGAAGAGGCTGATTATTTGAAATTATCTCTTTTTCAAGGCGTTGAGTACTTTTCCTGAGGTTTTTCTATGCTATATTGATGTTTGGTTCTTAACATATGGTATCAGAGCTCAAGGTCTTGGGGTTTCGCTGCTACATCTGAAACACCATGGAATTTTTGCTATAACTTTTTTTCTACAACGTTTCAGAAGGAACCACTTGGAGGACATTTAGTAGCCAGATCAAGGTACGTTGGGTTCAAAATTTATCTCCTGAGGCCTTATACTTTCGGAGATACAGCCTGTAAAAGATAGGGTTCTGGAATCATCCTGAAATGAGTCATTGCGGAATTTTCGCTATAAAACATTTTTTGTAATGTTTCAGACCCTAAACTCTAGACAAACTTTACAGAAATTAGTAAGGAATCTTTGGTAAAAATTTCAGCTTCTGGGTCATCTTATATTTGTAGATACAGCTTGTGTAAGATAGGGTATCTGACTAGTCCTATTGACTAGTCTCAAGAAGGTGTTCTAGGTAAAACAATCATAACTTCTTGCGAGAGCATCCAAATTGAGTGGGACTAGTTTCATTGGATCTTGAACAGTCTATAGTATTTTGGGTGCGAGTTTCAGAATTTGATATCAATTATTTTGTGTGAAGCATGCTATACAAGTGAGATCTCCTGGAAAGGCCAAAAATTGACAAGTTGTGAGGAAGTTACCATAAATTCCACTTGGCACATCCAATTTTGATCAGACCTGTGGCATTGCAGAGAAGAAATATCAGAGAACTACCTAAAAGAAA
>JASDQU010213299.1:2642-18507 GCA_032191745.1 Picea mariana
AAATTAAGATAAATTTAAAATGCTTAGAAATTAATTTATTTATTAGTACATTAATCACATTAAAAAATTCTTTCATTATTTGTATTGATAATGAATTATGAACATGATAAAAAATAAATTTAAAATTTAAAAAAATAAATAAAAAAATATTGTTATTCATACATAATAGTTATGGATGAAAATTTATAAATAGTGATAATACTAATGTTGAAGATACAAAGAACATTTTTAGACTTACTCAATAATCCACTTTAACTTTAACTAATTTCCTACTTCCTTGATGTGAGCATTAGAGGGAAGAGATGCTAAATTTGTTTACTCTGTGTGTACTTAAAGTCAACATTGAAATAGAGTTTTGTTGTTAATATTTTTTTAAATGTTAAGTGTCAATTCCAAGTTGAGCATAGATTACACATTTCCCTCAAACTTGGTTGTAGAAAGTGTCTCTAGGATTTATTTTTATTATTATTATATATTGTTGTTTTTTAATCGAAATGGTAGTTTTTCATTGATATACAAAAGGTGTACATGACAATACATAAAGAAAACTTGGTTCAACTATGCACAATCATGCCCAATATGGGCTTCTTTAATTTCATGTTTCATTGTCTTTCATTCCCTTCTACATCTTGTTGTCCCAATCCTCTTCATGCTCCTTTGTTCCTTGATGGACTATCAAATCCTCCATTCATTCCTCCTTGACTGACCCAACGAAATCTAAGGGCTTGCCCACCATTGATTATGAGCTTCTAACAAAACAAAGAATCGTGTGATAATGCACATCAACGTTAGAGATGAAGAATTTATACACTTGTCTATTATGGGATTCAATATGTTCTTCTAGGTCCTCATATCAAGTCTATTGGGCATCTATGTGATCCTGAATGCTCTGGTTCAAGTGAGATATCGCTTCCTGCAAGATGCCCAACTGTCTAACCAAGGGCCCAATAATCCTTCTCGGGTCTAAAACTTTGCACCCCAACACATTTCCCACGATGATTATGCTCGACCATAACACCACCTGAAAAGTCAAAATCCATGCCAATTACCTGCTAGAAGAACAAGCCTTTGCCAATGTTCACTTCCATCGATGATTCCTAGCGAAGCAAACTCTACACAAACCAAATGAATATGTAGGAAAAGTATCAATTGGACCTTGTGGAACAAACAAGCTTCAAATCGAATCAAATACCCCGATATAACTTTTGTCCCTACACCTCTATTGCACAACAAAAAACCCAAAAGTGAGCAAGCCCTACCTAGTAAACCCAAAAAGAAAATTCTGAGATTTTCCTCCTTGGTAAAGACAATAAACATTCACCACCTTGAAAAGCTAATATATCCAACCTCCAATGTAGGAAGCCATGATATCCACCTTAATTCTCCTCCTACAACAACATGAATGCAATTGTGTGGTGGGTACAATATATGGGAGTGGTTTTAAAGACCTTTTCTCATAATCCACCAGTTTCCAATTGTATAGCATAGGATGACAAGGGTTAAGACTAAGGATGCATTTCATAAATCTCATGGAATTAAATGAAGGGTGGGATGACCCCCATTTTGAACCAACGCACCTTTTGTTAAACGAACTGTCGGGTTTTCCATGGCATATGTTTGGACATTACAATCTCAGAGGATATGATAAAATTCAATAGATTCAAAGTGAGTAACCATTCCCCTAATTCAACCGATAGACCTAGCAAGTGATGATGATATATCTGATCATGATTTTCTAACTTGATCAATGACAAGCAATGAATCACCAAAAAATGAAACCCTATATTCAAACTAAGTAATCTTTCCCCTAATTCAAGCTATAGACATGGAAAGTGATGATGATATATCTAATCATGATTTTCTAACTTGATTAATGATAAGTGATGAATCACCAAAATTGTGTGGTGGGTATAGGATATGGGAGTGGTTTTAAAGCCATTTTCTCATAATTCACCAATTTCCAATTACATAACATAGGTTAACGAGGGGTATGACTAAGGATGCATTTCATAAATCTCGTGAATTAAATGAAGGGTGGGATCACTCTCATTTTGAACCAACACATATTTTTCTAAACAAAATGTTGAGTTTTCCATGGCATCGGTTTGGACATTACAATCTCAGAGGATATGTGTAATGTCCCTTTCCAAATGAGTCTTCTAGAAGATTGGCGAAATAGCCTAAGTAATTCCCATAGGCTATAGTCAGTGGGGAAAAAGAGAATTAATTACTTATTTAATGTCATCGGAGCAGGAATTAATAAATTTTAAAAGGTGACATTGAGTAAGTGGTAAAAAAAAAGGTGCCTAAGTGACTGTGGAGAATATGAAAAGTCAATTGAACTTATTAAAAGGTAAAATGGTCGGAAAAGAGTCAACCAAAGAATAAAAATTGGAAAAGGAGGGCGCCTTCTCTCATTCTTGACTTGACATTTTATAGAATTGCTTTGAAAGAGCTCTTTGTGGTTTTATGAACTCTTGGGACGAAAAACCTAGGAGAATTTTTTGAGATTAGTTTCGGTGGTGAGACATACCCAACCTAGAGATTAGTTTCGGTGGTGAGACATACCCAACCTAGCTAGTCATTTGGGAAAGAGATCACATAGATTTATTCACTGTGCTTCATTGCTAAGCTAAGGTATCTTTACTAGAAGCAATTTTCCTCCATTTGTTTATGAATTTCAGAGGTGGCGACTGAGTTGTTGCTAAGGGGGGTCGAACTACTTTGAGGAGGTCGATTCATGACTTGTGAGGGTTGATTTATGTTAATGAAGGCGATTTCATCTTACGATGGGTTATATCCCTTGTTGGGGTCAAAGGTATTGATTTGGGGAGGGAGAAATACCCATTGGAGGGCAAGTATTCTCATGAGAACTTAGCGTGGCTACAACAATTGTAGTTTCTTTGAAGGAAGGGGTGTTTTGTGTTGGAGAAGGGCACACCATAAGAGCAAGATCTCATATACAACAAAGTCGATTCAATCTATGTTAGAGGTCGATTTGTGATAAGGAAGGGGGAAGAACTATGTGTTGGGCGCAAATCTCATAGATGGGCCGAATTCCTTTACTCATTGTTCATTTCCATAATATTGGAAACATATCCTCGTCATCTGGGTAAAGTTTGGTTGTTGGACCATTGCATACCCAATTCTAGGGGTGTATTTATTCTTTCTACATATATGTGCTTCAACAACATTCCAAATATAGTTCAGATACGTGTTTCAAAAGGGAGTTGCTTTACCAATATTGTCATATATGGATCGTATCTCTTATTATATGTGAAGAACATCCTACAGTAAGAATATCCTAGGTTCTTTATTACTACTATGTGTTATTTATGAATATTTTATTATATATTGCAGCCATCTAGAATAAATAAAGACAACAAGCATTTAATCTTTGTGTAGTATTTCATTGGGACATTATAGAGAGTTCAGAATTTCTTATATATTGTTGTGCAAGCATTACATTCAAATTGTTTGTTTTAATTCTTGAAACACATAACTAAGCAAAAACACACAAAATTTTAGCAAGGCACATTACAATATGATAAAATTCAATAGATTCAAAGTGAGTAATCATTCCCCTAATTCAAGATATAGACCTAGCGAGTGATGATGATATATCCAATCATGATTTTCTAACTTGATCAATGAGAAGGGATGAATCACCAAAAACTAAAACCCTATATTTAAAATGAGTAATCATTCCCCTAATCCAATCTCTAAACCTAGTGAGTGATGATGATATATCTTATCACAATGTTTCTAACTTGATCAATGACAAGCAATGAATCACCAAAATTGTGTGGTGTGTACATGATAAGTAACATCCCCCAGCCCAGCTGAGGAACATTACGGTGCAAAAAAACTCATTAATTAAAATTTAATGCTAAGTAATTAATTTCATGTAGCTTCCATCTATGAATCACAACCAGATTTAACTATTGTTTATTACCATTAAATTGATGCATCTACAACATGCTTAAATCATACATGAATGCAGTAAATAGCTTATCATATCAACATATGAATCATTCTCATTTACAGAGTTAATGAACAAAAAATGAACTCATAATACAAACAAAACCAAGATAAAACACTTATCTTTTATAAACAATTGTGCAACCAGATGCTTGGGACAAACGTTCCACCCAACCATAGACTTGTTGTTCCAAATATCAACATCAAATCACCCTTGAGCTGAAGCTAGTAATCCACAAAAAAGGGTGGTCTCTCACTTTCCACTCACAACTCATAGATTCACAACCCATTGGTATTCTCTTATATCTATCTTGATTATCCACCATCTCTCTTCCTCTCAACTTTCCCAACCCAAGGAATGTACCCCTTCACTGATCTCAGTCCCTTGGGCATCCCATTTGTTTATCGGGGTCTCTGTAGAATAGGTAACCAGGAATCTCTCAGTTGGGAGCTCAAGGGAACTCGTTTCTAGGAAAACTCCCAGAAAAAAACAAAAAACACTTGCTATTTCAATGCAACTCACATCAGAGTTCACTCTTCAGGCTTGACAACTTGGCTCTTCAGTACTCAACTCCAATATTATCCAAAATTATCTAGCATACTCTAGAATTCACCCTCCATGGTTGTTCCATCTCTCGTCTCTCTTTCCTTTTGTCTCATTGCTTCTCATGCCCCAAAAAACTGAATGTCTAAAATTTTTGTAGCTACCCATACTAATTTCCCCTATTTGGATTACTTGCTTGACTCACACACTTCCCCACGATGATTATACTCATCCCCCATGCTTCCAATATATATAGGATGTGACTTTTCACATTCACCCCTCTTACATGTATTCAATGATTGGCTTTGGGGGCACTCAATCATAAACTAGAGTGTAATACATAATAAATTTCACGAATGTGGGTGGAATTAATAGACATGGATAATTCCCCCTTAGACCCCTCTCTTAGACATACTCTTAGACCCTCCCCTCTCTTGTGGATTAATTCACCCCCCATCTATGTCCATGTCCCCTTAGCAACTAACATCACATTTTATTATTAACATTCAAAAAGTACATTCGCATATACATCGTTTTGGCCATAACCACACATTATATCTACATTAAGCATTAATTAAACTTGGGATTATAGTGAGGACATTACATTCCCCCTCCCCTACAATTTTGCGTCGTACTCAGTGCACACTATGTCGATATACATATATACAAATTTACATCACCATGCTTAAAAAATAAATTTCTGCAATTTCACAACTCCAACAACAATTCCAACCATAATCTCTTATTCCTCTCAACTCATCGACCCAAGGAATGAATCATTCGTTTATCACGGCTACCCAAGAAATGTACCATTCATTTATTAGGATTAACCCAAGGAATGATCCATTCTTTTATCAAGGCCCCCAACGCAGTTGGCTAGGACTTTGAGATGTGGTTATGGAACTCTAGCTGCTCAAAATGGAGTCGTGCATTATGTTTTCTTCAAAATTGTCAAAACAAATTGGGTATTCTTTCCACACATTTTCTTCATGCTCCCATGTAGCATCTTCATGACCGAAGCAGATCCATTGAACCTTTACCATCCCTATGGCCTTGTTCCTGATCACTTTGACTTTCCGGTCCAAGATGCATATTGATTCCACCCGGAAATCCCCTTCGTGCTCCACCTGGATCACATTCCAATCAATTATGTGGTTAGGGTCAGGCACATATTTCTTTAATAATGATACATGAAATACATTATGCACTCTCATGGATGTAGACAATGCTAGCATGTATGCAACTAACCCTATCTTTTCTAAGATTTCAAAAGGTCCACAATATCTTGCTTCCAACTTTGGGAAACTTCCTAATATTAGTGAACTTCACTTTGCCTTCACTTTTAAAAACACATGTTCGTCCACTCTGAAATCTCTAAAAACTCTGTTATTTTTTGCATAATTTTTTTGTCTATCTTGGGAAACCTTTAAATTATGTTTGATCTTTGTCATCTTTTCTTCCATTTCCTTTAACAAATATGGCCCAACAACTGCTCTATCTACTATATTATCCCAACTCACTGGTGTGTTACACTTTCTGTCATACAATGCTTCAAATGTACTCATTTTTAATGAGGCCTGATACCCATTATTGTAAGCAAATTCTACTAAATTAATATAATCCTCCCACTTTGATGGTTGATCTATCACATACATTCTAAGCATGTCCTCAATTATTATGCTAGTCCTCTCTATTTTCCCATCTGACTCTGGGTGATACGTTGTACCGAGATTCAGATTTATCCAAAAATCTTTGAACAAACATTTCCAAAATTTGTATGTAAACTTTGTATCTCTGTCTAAAACAATTTCCTTTTGCACTCCATGTAACCTAGCAACTTCTTTCATAATAATTTGTGCAATATTTGATGTCTTGTGTGTAGCCTTTGCTGAAATAAAATGTGTTGTCTTAGTTAATTTATCCACCACCACCATGATGGAATCATGTTGCTTCATTGTTTTGGGAAGATTTGTAATAAAATAAACCATAACATCCTCCCACTTCCATTCTGGAATGGGAAATGGCTGCAATAAACCAACTGAATGTCTATGTTCTGTCTTCACCTTTTGGCATTCTAGACTCATGACTATGTAATCAACTACTTCTTTCTTCATTCCTAGCCAAAAATATTGGCTTCTTACAGTTGTAATTGTCTTTTGATATATTGGGTACCCATCATAGGGCACATTATGTATTTCCTACAACACTGCATTTTTAAGCTCATTGGAATTCGACACATATACTTTTCCTTTGTACACGAGAATTCCATCTTCTTTTAGCTCATAATAATTAAATTTCTGCTGAAATTTACCTTGTTGTAATGTTTCTTTTATTTTCAAATAAATCTGATCTGAATTTGTTGATGTAATAATCTTATCTTTCAGATCAGTCCTACACATGTTGATGTTTGCAACATGCACATCATGAGCTCTCCTGTTGAGTGCATTAGCCACTTGATTTTCCTTGCCCTTTATATGCTTAATTTCAAATTCATATTCACTAAGGAATTCCAACCACCTGGTTTTTCTGGCATTTAATGTTGGTTGTCCAAACAAATGTTTTAGACCACAGTGGTCTATCCTTAGCTCAAATTTCCTCCCCATGAGGTAGTGTCTTCACATTTTTAATGCATGTACAATTGTTGCTAACTCTAGATCATGGGTAGTATAATTCCTCTCATGCTCTTTCAATTTTTTGGACTCGTAGCATGCCACGTGATCTTTTTGACCGAGAACTCCATCAATCCCTTCCTTGCATGCATCTGTGCACACAACAAAATCTTCATCCATTTTTTCAATATTCAAGATTGTGGCACTTGTCAAAATGTCATACAACTACTAAAAGCTTTATTCACACTTGGAAGTCCATTCAAATTTCATACCCTTCTTTTGCAAAGAAGTGATTGGACTCGCAATCTTTGAGAATCTCTTTATGAATCTTTGGTAATAACCAACAAGACCCACGAATGATCTGACCTCTTTGACATTTCTTGGCATTGGCCATCCCCTAATTGCCTCTATCTTCTCGGGATCCACTACTATCCCTTTTGCTAAAAGTATATGCCCCAAGTAGTGAATATTCTTTTGATAAAATATGCACTTACTTAGCTTAGCATACAATTTATGCTCTCTTAAAACTTGCAACACCATTCTTGAATGTTGCTCATGTTCCTCTTCTGACATAGAATGGATGAGTATATCATCTAGGAACACAATCACAAACTTGTTCATGTACTCCTTGAACACTCCATTCATCAAGCACATAAAAACAATTGGGGCATTTGATAGTCCAAATGGTACTACTGTGAATTCATAATGTCCATATCTTGTTTTGAATGTTGTCTTGTTGATGTCTTCTTCCTTTATCCTCACTTGATGATAACCTAATCTCAAGTCGATCTTGGAAAATATTCTTGCACCTTTCAGCTGATCAAACAAATCATCAATTCTTGGCAAATGATATTTGTTCTTTATGGTGACTTTATTCAATTGTTTGAAATCAAGACGTAGCCTTAAGGTTCTATATTTATTCTTCACAAAGGGAACTAGGGAACCCCAAGGTGACACACTTGGACATAAGTACCCTTTCCTTAACAATTCTTCAAGCTGCATATGCAAATCTTTCAATTCTGGGAATTGTCATTTTTCCTTGGGTTACAGATTACGCAATCCAGTAAAGGGATATTTATTTCACAAACCAAGTACATTAAGGAGATGTTGAAGAAGTTTGAAATAGAATATTGTAAACCCATCAGTACACCCATGATCATTGGTTGTAAACTGAGAAAAGAGGATGGATCAAAGGAAGAAAATCAAACTCTGTACATATCAATGATTGGTAGCCTATTATATGTGACAACTTCAAGCTTAGATATTATGCAAGCAATAGGGTTATTTGCAAGGTTTCGAACTGCACCAAAGGAAACACATGTGCAGGCAGTAAAAAGTATCTTTAGATATCTGAAATGAACCTTGAATTTTGGTTTATGGTATCCCACCGGTAAAACATTTACACTAACATCTTACACAGTTGCAGACTGGGAAGGTGGTATGGATGACAAAAAGAGCATCAGTGGTGTATCATTCTTTCTGGGCAACAATCTATTATCTTGATTAAGAAATGTAATACCCCTAGGCCGAACCCCATCATAAATATAATGTAATTATACATATAAGTTGGTGAGCCAGGGTACTTGGAGGTTAGAGTGCCTTTGTATATAAGTATTTTGAGGCCAGAGTGCCTATGTGGTTATTAGGCTGGTGAGCCAGAAGTTGAAATTCCAACGAGTCTATTTTTTATAAATGTAATCATAGTCAATTTTAATGAAAACACAACATTGTTGCAGACCAACCATGTAAAAGAGTATGGGGGTATACACTCCACTAGAATGGGAAAGGGGGGGCTAAGAGTCTAGAAAAGGGGATAATCTAAAGGGGATTAAGCCAAAAAGGAATATTTTATAAATATTACTAAAGTTAAAGTCTAAAGTAGGGGATAATGCATTTTATCCTAAGTCCCTATGAAGAAATGTATCACCATGTGAGGGAACCCATGTGTGGCCCATGTAGTTTCCAACATGACGAGTGTCAAGTTAGGAACATGCACATAAGTTTTGAGGACTTTAGCTCATTCAACCACCATGGGGGGGGGAGGGGGTGATTATTCAGACCTCACCTCATTGTTTTCATCTGGAATTTCATACTGCCATTATCGTACCTATACCTGTACCAAGGAGAGCGTTGGAACTAGATTGAAGAGGCAGGTTTTCAAGCCCGTGGGACATTAAAGAAACGGGTCGTCATGCTCGTGGGACATTGAAGAAGCGAGTTGCCAGGCCCATGATCTTCTCTCTAAGGGAGAGAATTGATTCCCAAGGTGCCAAGCTGCAGCTACAGGGCTCTGAGACTTCTTGTATGGCCTATTGTTGAAGCCTTGGAAGGGAAGTGGGGTAGTCGAAGGATTATTGAGAAGAGAAGGGGCACACTTCCTAGGGTGGGACAAGCATGTGGGGAACGAAATACTATAGTCTATTAGTTTTAGTTGGCACCTGAGTCTGAGTTTTATGTTGTCTGAGAGACCTTAGCCTGGTTAGGATTTCCTTACCCTGGTGGAGTTTATCCCCAACTCGAGGGTGATCCGGTGCTAAAATTTTATGAGGAGTGCGGTCTAAGGCTAGGAGGAACATGGAAGGTCTGGACGAAGTTGGTGTTCTTTATAAAAGATAAGTGTCATTTCTGATCTTGTTTAATTTACTATGTTAATTATCAGTTTTTAGTTTTGGGTTTTCCCTGTATAAGTTGAATGTGTACATGGTTATTATTCTGCATGAGTTTATGCATTTTTAGAGTATTATCCTGCATTAATCTAAGCATTTTCAGAAGTATATTAGTTTCTTAAATGGTATCAAAGTTTGAAAATTTTCATGTGGAATTTCGCATGAGTTTGGGGATGCTACAATGTGTTAGCAGAGCCCAATTTTCAACACTGAGCCTGCATGGGCCATTTATCAGAACACGGAAGTGAAATTGCAAATTATGTAGACAAATCGTTTGACAGAAATGTCAAAAAGAGTGTGTTTGCAACTTGTTTGATTAAATTACTGCAATGCAATTTGAGAAATTTCATGGGTAATTTGCAAGAATCAAGCCTAGAAAACTAACATTCTCCAATTTAAATCTTTAATGGGGCGAATTCAAGCTTGCAATTGGCCAAATTTTATGTTCATAGTGCACCTGGATGAAATTAAGCAAATTTCCAGTTATGGTAGTGGAATTATGGAGAAATTTGACAGGAAGGGGGGGTCAAATTTCGTGTGCCAATGTTAAATTGGTGTACACCGGGCCAAAATTGATCATATATAACTATACATAGAGCTTCAATGGTGGTCGATAAAAAAAAATATAATAAGCGGAAAAAACCCTAAATTATGTCGATAAATTATGGAGATTCGATGAGAATGATGACATATTTCACAGGACCAAATTCAATCATATGAAGTTGATATAGAGTTTCAATGGTGTCCATTGAAATATTTTCGAAATTAAGTAATATTGGGCATTTTTGGAAATTTTGAAAATAAGCGAAATTCAACAAATTTGGAAGAAAAAATTGGGTATTTTCCTGTACAATGACATCAACATGATGTGGAGGCCATGTGTTAGTTTATGTGATAGAAGAAAGATGTGTACTGCCACAGTGGCAGGTACATGTTGGATGGGATGATAATTGGCAGGTAATGTGGATCCATGTGGCAGGCCAACTGTCAATCCCACGAAACCACAGTAAGATCTTGAAATTTGTCTAAATGTTAAGTTATCATTGAGCATGGAGAGAATCGGGGGTATGGAAAGGTATGGTATCCTCGTGAACTCGCAGTAAGAAGTGGAAAATTGGATAAGTCCTAAGTCCTGAACCCATAGTGAAATTTTGAAATTTGACTAAGTGTCAAGACTTCGCAGGTGTGAAGGATATCGCAGAGGTGATGAAGCATAAGAAAATGACCGCGAAACCGCGGTGAGATCTCAGATAAAATGACTAAGTATACGTGTATAATGGATACAGTGTAACACCACATTGACTTTTGGAGGAGCTGGAAGTTATAACATGAATGAAATGGATTCATGAAACCACGATAAACTTAAGAAAAGCTTCTAAGTATGGAAGCAAGTTAAGGGCGACAAAACGCGAGAGTGTATTTTGGAGGTTGCAGAAGTTTGAAGGTAAGAAATGAATACCTTAGGCCCGCAACAAAATATTTTAACTGTCAAGATCTAATTCAAATATAATTGGACGGTGGTTGAGCATCAAAGCTAAGATGCTCGAGCTAACGAAGTTCTCTTCCCTGCCATGCCATTAATAGTCTTCCTGCTCAAATATTTTGAAGGGGGACATGAGAATTAGTCATGAGGATTTGTGGACAACAGAGTCCATGTATTCACTCAAGAATGTATGAAAAATGATATTAAGAATTCACAAGAAATAAGAAATAAATTATTTCTGATAAAATTATGAAGAAAAGAATGTTGTATAAAATGATGGATTTGTTAAATTATTATAGCCTTACAAATCCTGTTGCATCACTAGTAAATTTGGGTCATTTTGCAATGACTATTTCAACGCTCTTGCGACATTATGTCGTGGATATTGCGACAAATATTGAGTCTCCCAAACGTTGTTTCATGTGATGTGGCACGTGCAACGAACCTGGATTAACGTCGCAAGAGCGACGACAGTAGGAAGGTTGTCATGATTGCGAAAGAAAAAGAAATATTGTCGCCAGAATGACTAAGTAAAGATATCGTTGAAAGAGAGACATAGTTGGGACGAATCATCTTTCGAATCGATCGTTTCAATTGCGACGAACACAATGTATATAGTGACGAAATTGATATACAAGTTTCGTGATTTGTATATCAAGTTTGTTGCACAATTTGTACCGGTCGTCGCAATTGCGACAAACACTTTCATAATTTGTATAGAAAATTCGTCGCACAATTTGTACCGGTTGTCACAATTGCGATGAACATTTTTGTAATTTTTATAGCAAGTTCATCGCACAATTTGCACCGGTCGTCGCAATTGCAACGACAACAATTGATTTAAAAAAAATTAAAATTTTAGTTTTGAGCAAAAAAAATTAAAATTTTATTTTTGAGCAAAAAAAATAAATTTGTATTTTTGAAGAAAGGGGGCATGTATTGGAAGAATATTATAGGCTATGAAGTTCATTATATTCTTGAAAACATTTTATAAAGGGAAATTCTCTTAAGTAAATAAGGTATGGGTAGATCACTCTGCATGTGATCAAGCACCATCTAGTTTTGATTTCAAGAGTACAAATATGGAGTGTCACATCCAATCAAGAGTTACCCTCAGATATTTATAGTTAGTCTATCAATTCATCTCAATAGTCCATCATCTATATTCAAAAATTCAAGTATGCTAGAATAGAGAATGTCTTTTGTTGAAAGAATTATCCGAAGGTCTCATTTGCATATTCAAGGGGGCATTAACCTAAGAGGAAGAATGTCCATTAAATTGGGTTTTTTATGGTTATACTAAGACATCTAGAGAAGATGTCTTGTCCAATAAAGACAAGTTCTAGTTGTAGAATCCCTTAACATAGTGAAAAGAACATATTTTGATGAATGTTTGGCATAGGAGAAATTCAACGAGTCAACCAAAAGATATATATGTAACAATATATATTTGATATGGATATTTTATTAAAATAGATAACATATACATATCAAATATATTTATATGTGTAATATTTACTAAACATATAAGTTGTAAGGTTGGCTAAGCTCATCACGAGAGGCATTGAAAAACAAAGGCTTCTCTATTCTACTCATAATTTTTAAGATTTTTATGGCTCCCTAAGAAGGTTTGTCTCTAGATGCATTCATGGATTTGGTTTTATTAATCTTTAAATATTATCCACATTCCAAATCTTGTGGGAATCTTTAAAATGAAGGGCCATTCCATTTATTGGGAATATTTATAAATATCATTCTAAGTCCAAAGCTTGTGGGAATCTAGTTGGGCAAGGCACTGTCTTCTTATTTGTTTAATGATTTATACACAAGGCTAATTTCCTTACAAACTTACCTTTCTAACATTATTTTTTATGACTACATGAGAAATAGTTCACATTTGGGAAAAAAATCAATGTCATAGAACGTTTATCCATCTTAATTTTTAAACTACATGTTGGAGGATGAATTATCCATGACAAACAAACATGTTTTTAAATGGCATGTTGCAGGGGGTATCACAACATCCCCTCTTTACCTACCAACCAAACAAATCTTGAATCTTTGTTGAGAATCACAACACCCTTTCTTTACCTATCAACTAACCAAACCTAGTTAACATGGGATATTATTTAATTATATATTATGTATATAAACACATTTTGTTTCTAGCAAGAGAATTAAATTTGGATACTACAACGAGTTTGTGACTAGCATTGGAGAGTGAGGAGTTTTACCTTTGGTCAATGTTCGTATCTCATGGACTTCACCTAATACTTTGATCAAGTTCCAATTCCATTTCCATTGGTTGACCTCTATTAAAAGACCAAAAGGAGCTTTCTATTTATATTATCTCTGGTCATTGAAAGCATACAAGTTGATATTTTAAATAGAACTAAAAAATAAAACGATATAAGACAGGGTGTAATCTATATGTCTAATGAGGTCACCCTTTTGCAACTATTCAAAAGAATGGAAGGAGAAATTAAAAATTTTAGCTTCAAATATGGAAGGAATCATTTTGGATTGATGAAATCGTAGATATCAAATGATAACATTACATAATCCAAGTGCAGTAGGGGTATTCAAGGGTGTTGAATCCATTTTTCTAGTGAAAAAAACAAATTCATCAATCCAAAATTGCAATTTCAACAAAGATTGCCTAGATAGAATCTAGTGAGGGAAAATCCCAAAAGGTCAAAATCATTTAACATTTATCCTTATTCTATAATTCGGTAGCCTCTAATTTACCACATGTTGAACTTGAAATATCCTTTGTTATTAGAAGGGAATACTTCTCTATAACTAATTTAGTAAAACATTGACCTAACAACTTAATCAAGAGGATAAAAATCTCAATGAAATAGAAGGATATATCCATCATACTTTTGTGTGATACCTCATCTAATAAAATAATTAAATGAGTCAAAATAATTTTGGATAGAAAAACAGATACATGTGTTAAGAGGGAGGCTTACTTATAAGTGCAACTCAGACTAGGTTATAATAGGGTAACCCCCTTCCATTATACCTAATAAGGGTTATTAGACTAGAAATTAGGTTAAGGAACCATATATATACTTTTAGTAACTAAGGAAGGTTAGGATATCTATAAGGAAGGTATGTGAGTTAAGGTTTTGGTGATAACCTAGTAGAAGATAAGGTACGTTGGGGTACTTCTCCTGTACCTTGACTTTCCTAGTAGGTGAGTAGGGAAAGCCAAGTGATATGCCTTTTTATAATCCCATAGTCAAGTTATATGATTTACCTGAATAAGGATTTGTGAGATATTTAAAGGTGAGATATGAATTTATGATGTTAAAATTTTATGATGTTCATGTACATATCATGAAATCAAACCCAATTCATGTTCTTTTTAAGGTTGTTTAGTTGAATCAATTAAATTGTGATTTAGCAATGAATGAGTCAAAACATACCATAACTAACACAAGTGGAACCCTTAATTCATTGTGGTATAAATTTTCCTTGTAAATCCTTGAAGCAATACATCCTAGGATTTTTATCTGTCTCACCAAATATTGCATGGTTATTATAAATGAAAATTAAAATTGAACTTGTCTAAGGTACCATAACCACTTAAGAGTTCCAAACATTTAAAATATTGTATTGAATTTAAGAGGGGCATTGCCATCATGATCATCTTAAGTATCATCGTCATTATATGACTATAACCTAGATCATGTATAAATGAAGTCCTTTAGTATTATTAACCCCACCCTAAAATGTTTCTAATGACAATGATAAAAGCACCACTAAGACATCATCAATAGACTAGCAAACATCAAAATCTACTTGGCATAACCTACACTTTGTGTTGGGTATGGGTTATATTCTTTGCATGAGTAGTAGTGTCTGAGCGTCTGCACTGGGCACGTAGGGGGGTTAGAGGGGGACGGAGCCCCCCATGTGGGGGTTCGGGGGCAGCGCCCCCGAAATTTTTTTTTTGCACCGGGACGACATATTTCCAGGACCACATGATATTTAGGTGGTTTTTCAGCACATGGTTTTTTTCCGATGGTTTTCTATTTCCGGTTAAGGAATTAGGGTTTTTTACTAATCCAGGTCATTGGGTTAGGGTTTTGGATGCCGCTGGCTCCTATATGTATATTGTATTGTAAACAATGTAACACAATGTATGAATATAATATATGCTGGTTTTCCCGGTTTGGGTTTCCAGGGGAAAAATCTCTATGTAATGTTTGCATTTGCCATTGTATCTTTTCTATTCTTTTTTGAATATCTGTTTACAATAGACATTGTACAAGGTTAGAATTTACATTTGGTATTAGAGCTTTATTGGCTTCAGGGGGACGCCTTTGTGTTCAAGGGTTTGGCTCGGGACTGTGATAAGCCTTGTTACAGTGGGAGATCTGCGGTATTGTTTTTCAGGTGAAAATAAATGGCAAGCAATTCGAAGATGGAGATCGAGAAGTTTAATGGGAAAAGCTTTGAATTGTGTAAGCTCAAGATGGAAGATCTTTTGGTGGACAGAGATCAGTGGATCGCGGTAGATCCAGGTACTGCACCTACAGGAACTTCTACAGATGACTGGAAAAAGATGGAT
>JASDQU010213300.1:0-15938 GCA_032191745.1 Picea mariana
CCCTTGGCACCCAAGACGCCCCCGCTCCTCCTCTCCGCCTTCTGGTTCGCCCTCCTCAGGTTCACGCTGTGCAGCTTTAGTTGTTTCCTCTTGGTCTCAGGCTTGGCGCTCTCCTTCCGACTTGCATTCCTCCTCTCCCTCGCCATCGCGCCATGACCAGCCTCGTCGCAAACCAAATACGCCCTCTCCCTTCATGCCACGTGAGCACTATGCTATACTACATAACCTCATTTTTGAGCTCCGCGACGGTGTAAAGGATCTCCACTTCAAAGTCCAGCAAATGGAAGGGAGACTCTCTCTCCTTCTTCAGCTCCTAGCTCCTCCCCCTCCTGCCGCTCCAGACCTTTCAAGCGACACTCTTGAGAACTCCACTTCACCAGATCTTTCTAGCGCCACTCCTGAGAAATCCAGTGAGCAAAGCCAGCATATGGACAGGACGACAGTTTCTCCAGAGCCCAGGAATGCTCTCGTATGGACGGAGCCTTCGGCAAACTCGGCGGGAGAAAACGACGTAGCAGTCTCGGCAACGGCAGCCAAGGAGAAGGAAGACGACAGGTGCGGCAGCTTAGGCATACCGGTACACGCAGATGAGAGCAACACAGCCAAAGACATGAATTGGACTGTCGGCGGGACAACTATCACAGAGGAACCTTGGCCTAGCCCCATGCCCGAGTATGTTCCGGATTATACAGTGCTTGTTCCTTACTTCAGTTCTAGTGGTACTCCTGGTAGCAAATAGCTTAGTTTTCTGTAGCTATGTTAAAATTTTGTTACTTTTATATACGGTTGGCTGAACTGGTTTCTCCTCACGGAGCAGTTCAGTAATTACAACCGCTTGACTTAGTAAATGTATTCCTGAACCTGGTTCTGAGAAGGAATTTTATATAATACAAAAACTTGCTTACAAAAAAAAAAAATGTGAACAAACTTTAAAGCATGCCCAATTATACACAGGTCTTCATCATATCAATCGACAAAATGTTGAAATGAAACAATAGTCAACCCGAGGATAAACCTTGAACCCTATCTCTGTGGGTATAACTTCCTTTTAAAACAATTTGTAGTTTGTACGATGATTGCAATATAATATATAAAGTGAACAGAAACAAACTGACACACAAGTATCTTTTAAACTTTCCAAAACCCTGATCGGGCTTCGCAAAATTCACACAAGTGTTTTCACATGCAATCAAGACCACGCTGGATAAAAAAAGTGAGGAAAACCATAAAGAATAGGAAGAAATCCCTCGACTGTATGTAACCACTGGTTTCAATTTTTATTTTTTCAACCAATTTTATCATAGAATTACCATAAATAGACTCGATGATAGATCATGTGTCTTAAAGAATTCCATAACCATTTAACTGATAAACTAATACTTAACAACCCAGAAGGTGCTCAAAGAGGGAAAGACGAGTCAAAGTTCAAGTCGTGATCTGTTGAAATCAAATGTAGGGAGACAACAAGCTTATTCATATTTTTAAACAAAACATAGTGAGTTGACAGTCTTCCAACACATATATCTACCATAGGCCAAAATACATTTCGAAAAAGTCACAACAATGAGCCACACAGTATTTACTTATTACTCCAAGTCCTGGCAACAGAAATAATAGTTAACACCCAAGGAGAGCATAGACAGTAAGAGTAAGATAACCCAATGCACATAAGTTCCTATAATAATTGCAGATAAGGGACAAGGGTCAACTTGACATTGACAGTTATTCAATAAAACATATCTAGATGTAATATCTCTTTCCAACACCTGAAGGGTCGAAACAACTTGACAACAACAATAGTGAGGACACACACATCCCTTTGTACAGAACGCCAAGATAAAACATGTATCAATCCAATAATCACACAAGCATGTATTATCGTTCGGGGCTACCCAAGACTGGATCTTGGGACACTTCAGTGAAAACATAGTAAGAGCATGCCATCAACCCCGTCTCGAGGTTTGAAGAAAAGGCACAACAACTATTGGAAATTTATCTGCGACTAGATAAGGGTTACCACCATGAATGAGAGGAAATGATTCAATTGAAAATTATACACAGAAAACCAACCCTCGATAATCAACCCAGAGACATATTGTACCATTGCTACTTATTATTCCACAAAAACCCATCATAAAATTACACTGACCGAGAAAACAACCAATGCACCACTTATTAATACCCTTTACTTTGCTTACAATTTACAACAATTTACAAACATCACAAAGATCCATAACACCACATTTACACACAAAAAAAATTCTCAAGAACACATTGAATCCAAGCATCACTGAGCCATCATTTGGTTCATACAACAGAGAATACATCATGGATGGAGAGAAAAGAATCATACCTTTCAGAAAATGATTAAATGGTGAGTTGGTTGATATTTCTACTCCAAAATCATGAAAATGTGGATCTTCACAACCAATTGAGTGAAATTGCAGGAATGGAGAAATGCTAGGGTGACAAGTGATAGGGAAAGTATGGAGCGGTGTTCAGTAAATGCACGTCGCTTCCATCACCTGTCCCCATTCAATTCGAAGTATGAGACAACCCAATAAGAATCACTTTAACCAATAACCAATCCATATAACCAATGCATATTGAATTCCAAACCATTGTTATATTTGAGGTGATATCCATTGCATAGTGCACCACCCAATATAGTTTACATGTTAACCCTTGCGATAACTCCATGCAATAATCCATATTGACAATGGTATATGCACCTCCATTTAAATATAATGAAATTCTCATAGTCCATTAACCAAACAAATAGCATAACAGTTAGGACTAACACTAGCATCCCTTAACTCTTTCATTCAAAATTTTCATATATAGTATTTTATTATATCTCAAATACATAGTTTCTTTCCTTTTTCTATACTTTAGAAACTTTTCACAGTTTCTTTTTTCTTTAATTTGATCATGCTACCATTAAATTACCCCTTGCATATATGTGGTTAGATAATCAATCATAAGAATTAGTAGTGAGGTTATAACATAGAAACTGCAAATAACATGCTCCTCATACCCATCAAATTGGCATGTGTCGCAAAAAAACATTCCATAAGAATGCATTATCCAGTTGTTATCACACCAAATGAAACCAATATTGCATCGTCAAAAATGTAAGACTGTGTACGAAACAATAAAACAACAAAAAAACATGTGTAATATGTCTATCCTTGGACCTCTAGTCTACAAGGGGGTCCCACCTACCAATATTATATTATTAGCATAGTTAAATAATAGCGCTTTAGCAATACTTTGCGGGCGAAATCTATCCCTACAATTTTAATCGTCAACAAACTGGCAATTGAACAGGGAAATTTGTTTACAACAGATTAAGAACTCGAAATTTCTGGTTTTGTAGACCAAGCAACATTAGATCAAAAAGATATAAATAAGAATGATTATGCAATAGGGGGAAGTGAGAGGATTTAAGGGAAAAATGACCAGGACTTTGGGAATAACTCATGGAAAGTGTTAAGTATGAGGGTGGTTTCAACCTCCCCTCCAACACCTTTGAGGCTAATGTGACCTCCCGGTCTAGGATCGTTCAAGTCATCGAACTAAGTGGTTTGTCGGGCTCCCGATGGAATCAATTTAACTTGGAACAAACCCTTTTGCTTCCTCGGCACCCACTATGGGACACCTGTGGACCCTCTCTTTGAGATTTTAACTCTTATGCCAATAGACGCTAGCTCTCAATGCTAAGATCCCACCTTGATGTGACCATAGGCTATGTCTGTGGGCCAACTCCCTTCGTGACCCCGCTCTTTAGGACTTTCGTGAGCTCTTTCCTCCTCCCTTTCTCGATTTCCAAATCAGTGAGTTCTTCGGGCCCAGATATACAGTCCATGGTTCTCTGGAAATCAATGGATTTGATCGACTTCGCGAGTCCTCCTCTCAGGTATAACCTCCTAGAATTTTTTGAATTGGGTGGTTCTCTACCACGTGTCCTCTGGATCCAATGCTCCAGAATGAAACTTCTCTTCACGACTTCATGAAGATCTTTGTTTTCTCTCGACAAACCTTCTGAAGTTCCTGTTCCAGAACTTCTTGATCTGCTACCATGTATCTTCTCCTTGACGATGGATGATTTCTCCACCTTCGGGAATTCGAAAATTCCTTGACTCCTTTGTAGACTTAGCACAAATTAACATTTTGATACTTAGTTTGTTCGTGAAATATCTTTTTCACTCCTTATAGAAGTCTGTGCAACTCTCCTACGACTCTACTTGACTTGGAAACCTTCAAGGTTCTCAGTGCCTCCGCGAGTTTCTTGTGCCCTCTTGGAATGTTCTTACCCTTCTTCCTGATCTTGTAACATGAACTTACAACACCTTAGGCACACTCCTTGTGCTTGTCTTAGTTATTATATGACTTCTCACTTGGCCTTATGGAAAGGTTTAAGGCATCTCCTTTTCTTTGTTGACACACTTCCTGCAAATCCTTCCTTCTCCAGAATTTTCAGCAATTATGGGATTCTCCAACACCTTCAACTGCATTGTTTCTATGGATGCTCACAATAGCTCGATTCCCTCCTAGAAGAGTGTTTCAGAGTGTTCAGTAACTACGAATTGTTCTTATCCCTACACAGTTTTTCCTTCCAAGGTACTTAACAACTTTTAAATTTCTCCCTGCGTCTGTAAATTAATATGGTGTTCCCTTCTAACAGCTTCTCTTCTGACTCCACTAAGTTTAGACATGCACCCTTGTGTCAACTCACATAGCTTCCCCTCTCTGTCTCACACTTCTTGCACTTAGCCTAGAGAACCAAAATTCACTAAACACACTCTCGGATCGAAAACAATATCCCTATCCCTACAGACGATTTCTAACATTCATCTACAATTAAAATGCATGTAAAAAACTTTCATAACACACCACCCATTGAACAGAAAGATAAAACAGGAAAAACTATCATTTCCTATTAATGGTAGAATGTAAAATTACAATAGTAGAGTCTGAGATGCATCTGAGTCTCAGCTCTCTACATTTCTCTCCCTACAACATGAATTATCCAACCTGACCAACCTAACCAACCTCTACTTTTCTTACAATACAAATATTTATACAAGAGGGGCTCTATGAACTTCCCTCACAAGCTAATTTAGTGGTGTCAAATCGCCATTCAAACACCTATCTAATGGACAAATTACAATGATGGAAATCTGCTCCAAATTCGATGCAGATCCTTTCTTCCATCAGCCTATTAATGGAGACCATATCTCCATCTTCTACGAAAGCATATATTACTCCTTCCATCTTGTCTTCATTAAATTCCTGGATCTCACCTTAGATTCTCAAGGAAAAATGAGAGGGTGACACCTCTCCTCCCTTGAATGCACACCACATGTGTTTAATGAGCTAGTGCATGATGAGGTGGAGCGATGCTCCTACATCATACTCAACAGTGACAAAAATTATGATCTTCTGCTCATGATCTTTCCAACGTGGTTGAAATCCACTTGGATCCCAAACTTTCTCTTGGAGTTGTCTCTTGGCTCCTCTTCTCTTTTGCTTCTTCTCCTACATATTCCCTACTACTTTTGCAGCTTTCCTTTTGTCAGCTTCCTCTTTCTGACCAATTCCTCTATTGACTCTAACATCAACTTATCTCCTCAATCACCTCATCCAGCTGGTCCATCCACATTTTATTTTGTTGTAGACTAGCTCACTACACTCCCTCCTTGTTGATGGGAGAATCACACTGACTTACCAAGACATATTCTTCCTTTTTGACCTTAGCTTTCCACTCTGTTGTAGTCTTAACTACTGCAGGCTCCTCATCACTAAATGTTTCTTAGCTACCACTTCTCTTGATAGATTTTCTCATACCATTCCTTCATCTGTTCCCATTCCAACTTCCTCCAGTTGTGACTCATGCTAGTGTATCTCCTCCAGGATGGATATTTCTCGACAACCACCTTTTGGTTCTGAATTTCCCAACTAGTCCTCCAGTTCCTTTAACTCCAATTCCCACTGAGTGAATACCTCAACTGGGTGTTCTCCCTCTGTTGGGATAGACATCAGTATCTATTCTATTTCCTCCATGACAATCTCTGTTGGTTGTCTTTATGTCACATCTGCAACATCTGTGCTATCCTCTCCTCATCCACTTAGTAGGAATATATCAAATCCTCCAATGATAAGAACACTCCTCTAATCCTCCTCCTCTATGATGAAAGTTTATAACTTCTTATCATATTCATTCACGCGGCTCATAGTTCTGCATGAATCCCCATCTGAGTGAGGTCTCTCTCTTGCCTCCTCTTTATCTGTCAATGAAACCTCAGCTAATCTCATCTATTCTCCTTCTCCCACCTGGAAATTTGGGATGTCTCCCCTGCCCACTTGGCATTTTATGAGATCCATTGATCCCTCCTCATTGCCCACTTGGAAATCTATGATATTTTTGCTAGATCTCTTTCCCTTATGACTGAGGTTTTTAGCATGCCTCAACCACCTTTTTAACACCCGTCATCGCCTTATGTTCAAAAAAATTTGAACATGACATTTATATTTTCTCTTCAGAGGCCGTTCATACCTCTAGTGTACCTTTGAATCCTGCTACATATTGAATGCAATATTCTCCATCTGTGCTCAGATTTCACTGAGCTCCTTTTTCATCTCTACCTTTCTCCTTTGCAAATGGATTTTTCCTTGGCATTGCTCATGACCTTTAATGGCCATATTTCTTCATCTATAGCCCACCTAGTTGTTTATCATCTGTCGCATGCCTTGCAACAACTCCAACAGAGCATCACACTCTGTCTCCCTGGCTCATATAAATCAATTCTACATCTGCTCCTTCATCTTCTTCTTCACCTGCTATCTACGGGCGAACTCAATCTTTAATATCTCCCTTTTCTATGATTTGTATACAAAACTAGCTCTGATACCACTTGGTGTCAACCTCCCCTCCAACTCCTTCGGGGCTTATGCAACCTCCTAGTCTAGGATCATTCATGTCATTGAACCAACTGATTCGCCAGGCCCCTGATAAAACCAATTTAACTTGGCACGGGCACTTTTTTTTCCTCAACACCCATTATGGGACACTTGGGGACCCTCTCCTTAGGATTTTAACTCTTACGCCAATAAGAAATAACTATTAATGCTAATATCCTCCCTTGATGTGACCATGGGCTATGTGCATGGGCCAACTCCCTTCACAACCCTGCGCCTCGAGACTTTCGTGAGATATTTCCTCCTCCCTTTCCTGATTTCTAAATTGGTGAATCCTTTGGGGCTAGATCTATGGTCCACATTGCTCTGGTGATGAACGACTGTGATCAAATTCGCAATTTCAGACTTCGTAAGTCTTCCTCTTGGGTATTCCCTTCTGGAATTTTCCCAACTGCATGGTTCTCTACCACGTGTTCTCTGGATCAAATGGTCTAGAATGAAATCGCTCTTTGCGACTTCACAAATATCTTTGTTTTCTATCAAAAAACCTTATGAATTTCCTATTCCTGAACTTCTTAATCTCCTACCCCCTTTCTTCTCATCAACGATGGGTGATTTCTCCACCTTCAGGACATTGTCAAGTCCTCAAATCCTTTCCACACTTGGCACAAATTCACCTTTGGAGACTTAGGTTGTTCTCATAATATCTTATGCACTCCTTACAGAAGTCTGTGCAACTCTCCTGCAACATTTCTTGACTTGGAAACCTTTCAGATTCTCAGTTCCTTTGTGAGTTTCTCGTGCCCTCCTAGAAGCTTCTTTCCCTTCTTCCTGAGCTTGTAAGGTGAACCTACAACACCTTAGGCACACTCCTTGCACTTGTCTCAGTTCTTTGACAAATTCTCCCTTGGCCTTATGGAAAGTTTTAAGGCATCTCCTTTCCTTTGTCGACACACTTCTTGCAAAGCCTTACTTCACCAGAATGTTTATCAATTATGGGATTATCCAACACCTTCAACCATTTTTTTTATGTGCATTCTCACAATAGCTTGATGCCCTCCTGGAAAAGTGTTTCAAAGTGTTCAATAACTATGAACTATGCTTCTCCCTACAAAGTCTTTCCTTCCAAGGTACTTAACCACCTTGAAATTTCTCCCTGAGTCTGTAAATTAATATGGTGTGCCCTCCTGGCATATTCTCTTCTGACTCTACTGAGTTCAAACACGCACCCCTTGTGTCAGCTCACACATTTTCCCCTCTCTATCATGCACTCCTTGCACTTAGCATAGAGAGCTAGAATTCACTCAACACACTCTCGGATAGAAAACAATATCCCTATCCATGCAGACAATTTCTAACATTCATCTACAATTCAAATGCATGTAAAATACATTCATAACACACCACCCATTGAACAGAAAGATACAATAGGAAAACATATCATTTTCTATTAATGTTAGAACGTCAAATTACAATAGTAGAGTCTGAGGTGCAATTGAGTCTTGACTCTCTGCATTTCTCTCCCTACAACATGACTTATCCAACCTGACCAACCTAAGCAACCTAACCAAACTCTACTTTTCTTACAATACAAATATTTATACAAGAGGGGCTCTATGATCATCCCTCACAAGCTAATTTAGTGGTGTCAAATCACCATTCAAACAGCTATCTAATGAAAAGATTACAATCATGGAAATCTTCTCCAAATCATAAGCATATCCCTTCTATCATCAGCCTATTAATGGTGACCTTATCTCCATCTTGTGTGAAATCATATCTTCCTCCTTCCATCTTGTCTTCATTAAATTCTTGGATCTCTCCTTAGATTCTCAAGGCAAAATGAGAGGGTGGTGTCTCTCCTCACTTGAATGTGCACCAGGCATCCTTAATGAGCTAGCGCGTGTTGAGGTGGAGAGATTCTCCTGCATCAGAAGGGGTTTATCCATGTAAGCATAATCATTCAACTAAAAGAATGTTCTTAACTTCAAGGAGAAAAATTTTCTAAACTTTCTCTTTTGAATCCTGAAAAGGATGAAGAACAAGAAAGTAGAAGAGGGATAAAACCAACTATCTTATAAAACAACAATGGAAGCATATAACAATTTCAATTATGCTTTCAAGGGGAACATCAAGCCAACTATGTAATCTTGATTGGTATTGATTAACAATACTTTGCAGAAGCATCGTGTGGAAAAACTGATCCCACATTTTATTTTGACAATAAACGAAGTAAAAAAGAACAAAAAGCAAGAAATTTTATAGCATAAAAGAAACAACAAAATTCAAATAAGCATAAATGAAATGACAGAAATTGAAAAGAAGAAATGTGAAAACATAAATGAAAAACTACTAATATACAAAACACATTCCAAACAATGTTAAAATATTCAAGTTTGTTCCACATAATGTTTTAAGTGGGAACCATTAGTGTTGTAGGAAAACAATCATCGCTCTTGTAAGTATTTTAGAATGTAGGAATTTGCGGCCAAGAAAAAAGAGATCATAAGAGGACCCAACCATAATTTTTTAAACTTTGAATGCCTTCATCTATCATCATGAGATGAGTCCCACAACAATACCTTCTCATTGAATTTAAATTTAACAACTTTGACACTCTTGTTGAAATATTTTTTAACAAACTCCTTTCTTTTGTTTATATTATCTGAGGAAAACGTCCTTTGCTCCTCTAAAGCCAAAAGTGAATTCATTCTTTGAGAAACATCATAAGAATTTAGTTCTTCAACCTATAGCATTAATCTTAAGGAGGAATGTTCCAGATCAGTAGGAAGAATGGCTTCTTGACCATAAACAAGTTGGAAAGGAGTGCAACAAGTGCTCACCTTGGTGGTAGTTCGATCTGCCCAAAGGGCGTAAGTGAGGAGAGTGTGTCATTGACGCGGCTTATCTTCAATGAGCCTTTTGATTATTCTTACCAGATTTTTATTGGTAGACTCTGTCTTCCCATTTCCTTGGGGATAATAAGCTAATGAGGTAAAATGTTTAACCCCCTATTTATCTAAACATTGGGCCAGCTTAGCAGAAATAAAAGAAGGACCATTTTCTGTAATAATTTCCAAAGGAAGAGAAAATATGGAAAAAATATTATTTTCAGGAAAAGAAATCACCTACTCATACTATCAATGCCTAAGTGAGACAACTTCATTCCATTTCATAAAATTGTCTCTGGTTGTTAACATAAAGACTTGTCCGGCTGAACACCGAAGATTAATAGGACCAATAAATTCCAAACCCCATTTTGAAAAAGGAATGTCCAGGAGAACAGGTTGTAAGGGAATGGATGAAAGGTGTTATTTCCCAACAAATTTATGGCACTTGTCACAAGATCTCGAAAACATATGGGAATCATGAAATATTGAAGGCCAATAGTGCCCTTTTTAGAAAATCTTAAAAGCAATGGTTTTAGTAGAAAAGTGACCTCCTACATGAATAACAAAATTTGAAGAACCATGAGTTTCTTGTAACAATTTTTGTTCTTCCTCATTTTTGACATAGTGAAGCAACATACCATTGACAGATCTCCTAAACAAAAAGTCTCCTATAATGACATATCTACCAGATTCAAGGAAGAGCCTTATCCTTTGATGAGTGTCTAAGTTATATGGACATATTTGAATTTTCAAGTAGTAAACCAAATCTTTATAACAAGGATTTTTCAGACAAATGAATGCTTTGATTGTCAATGTAAAATAGTGTTGATAGAGAGTTGTCTGGTTCATCGATTTCTTCACTAGTTTCAACATGCTGAGCTAAGTGAAGCGATAAGTCACATCCCTTGATGGTGTTAGAAGTCACGATAGTTAAATCATGCCCCTAGTTCTTGGAAATCCAATGTATAAGCTTCTCTAAAAGATAATTTTGTGAGAGAAAAAACTTTACAGTGGGTAAAGGGACTTTTACCAACTTGTGCTTACCTAAGATGAAGTGGAGAAACTTTTCAACACCTTTAACAAGAGAGAAAGCATTCTTTTCAATAAAAGAATATTTAAACTCATCATCAGACAAGATTTGACTCATGTAAGCCACTAGTTTTTAATTACCTTGGTCATCACATTGCATGAGGATAGAAAAAAATGCTTCCTCTATGGCATTAGTATATATCATAAATTCTTTCTCAAAATTCGGCTTCGCCAAAACCGGGGAAGAACTGATTGCTTTCTTGATCCCTACAAAATAATTTTCGACATCATTTGTCCATGAAAAAAAATGATCTTGCTTAAGAAGATTATGAATTGGCTTGAACATTATATCAAAATAAGGAACAAACCTATGAATGAAGTTAATAACACCCATAAAATCTTGAATCTCCTTTTTAGAAGTGGGAGCAGGTAGATTTAGGATAGAAACAATCCTTTCAAGATCAATAATTATTCTTGAATCATAGACAATGTGTCCAAGGAGATTTCTCTTGGTAATTTCAAAAATAGAATTTGAAGGATTTAGAGAAATGCCAAATTTCCTGCATCACATGAGAACTCTTTTAAGATGACCAAAATGATCTGATCAATTTTTAGAATACATAGTTAAGTCATTAAGATAGATCTGAATAATCTTGTTGATAAAATTGTCAAAAGTTATTTCCATAGATCTTTGAAAAGTGGCTCATGCATTAGATAATCCAAAAGGAATATGTTCATAAGAAAGAGTGCCCCAACGAGTAATAAAATTGGTTTTATATTTATCTTCCCTTTTTACCTTGATTTGATTGTAACCAGAAAAATTGTTAAGTAAGGACATCATCCGTGACTCTGCAACTTGCTGCAAAATCATTTCTATATTAGGGAGAGGAAAGTGATCTTTTATAATAGCCCTATTCAATGCACAGAAATCTATACATAATCTGATCTGACCATTTGTTTTCCAAATGAGAACCAAATTGGAAACCCACTCAGAATACTTAACCGAGAAAATGATCGTAGCCTTCAAGAGTTTTTCCAACTCCTTTCGAATAGTTTCTTCTAGTGCATGGTTAATGGGTCTTTGTTTTTACCTAACTGGTTTTATTCCCTCCTTGATAGGAATGGCATGTTTTATAAGAGTAGGATCAAAACCATGAATATCCTCATAAGACCAAACAAAAACATCTTGAAATTCACCAAGCAGCTTAGCGAGCTTCAATTTTTATTAATTAGAACATTGGGCACCTATTTTTACATTCTTTGGAGACTCGGGTGTTCCAATGTTCAAAGAAATGGTTTCAATCACTTTCCATTTTGACTGCTCTTCTTTATGTTTTTCTTTTTTTCCTACATCACTTGATGAAAATGAACATTCTAGACCAGTCAAGCCTTTCAATTTTTTTTTATCTTCCATTGATCTAATATCCTTATGCTTATAAGGTTCATTTTGGATAAAAGAACAGATGCTATCATCACTAGGGAAGACCTACCAGGACTCTATGTTGTCAAGTATGTGCGGATGATATAGAGATTGTAAGGTACAATCAGGTCTTTGTGGCAGAAGTTGTTGAGTAGGAGAGGCTGCAAAAATAGCTAACCTGGCAGCCATTGAGTTCAATTCCTTTTTAACATGAGTGATGTTGAAAGATAGTAAGTTAGATATAAGTTCTCAAACATTTTGGGTGTAAAGTTTCATTAAATTTTTGCTAAGAGAGTATATCTTACATACAAGTTTTACAACTAGTTCGGAATCCCAAAAAAGTGTAAGGTGACCACAACCTAGATAAGCATTTTCAATGCCTAGCAGTAATGCTTCAAATTCAATGACATTGTTTGTGCAAGAAAACTCTAACCTATAGGAAAAATTATGAATTTTACCCACATGAGAGTACAATATAATACCAATTATGTTTTCTTCATTGGATCTTGAACCATCAAAGTGCATATGCCACATCCTGTCCTCTAAGTCGATTTGTTCCACGGTAGTTTTGTCTTCATCTGCAAAGATGGAATACACTCCTAGGTTCTCCTTGATATAATTCACATTAGGTTGTGGGATGCTTTCTATGTAAGGTGAAATTCTCCCCTCTCTTAGAACTATGATGTTTTTACCATTCTGAGGAACGAATAAGTGTGTCCCATCGAGTGAGAGATATCCACCCATCAAATCTTTGCAATATCTTCCTAAGATGATTGAGTAATTACTTACTGGCATATCAATCACATGGATATTAAGGGTTGTCCTTATTTCAGGGTCGCCGCACAAAACCAAGGTCACACCCTTGATTTAATCTATGGTCATTTGTTGCAAACTATTATAATAGAGCATGCTTCTGGTGTTTTCATTTGTACAAGAAAATACTAGCTCTTCCATAATAATTTTCAACATTACACATGGGCCCAAACCACTATCATTGAGACAAGAATGGGCAGTCTTATCCATAATGTTTACATAAATATAAAACGGGGTTTTTTTTATAGGTTTTCTAAAGTTATGTACACCTACTTTATTTACAGATGAATCCTCTTCATATACCTCTTCAGAGAGGTTGGCTACAATGGAATCTTTCCTTCCATGAAATTTTTTAGATGCTTTTGTTGCTGAGGAGAGACAACCATGTCCAAGAAGGTAGCATCTACTTTAATGTTGTCCAACTAATTTATAATGTTGTATTTGGAAGAGGGAATATGGGAGGAAGTTCCTTGACTGTCAGGAGTATTAGGAACCTGAATAGTAGCAACTAGTGAAGATAAGATTGGGATAGAGGAAGTGTGAGGAGGATCATATTTTCCTTTTGGAGCATAGGATTTAGTCCTAGTATTAATGATCATGACATCCTATGGCTCCGCAAATTCTAGGACAATAATGGCAGTTTCACTTTTCTTACCAAATATTTTATCTCTGGCATTCTTCTTCACCTCATATGTACTTTCCTCATGGTGTTCCTCGCAAAAATTACACCAACTATGAGGCATGATAGATTTAGGCTGAAAATTGTTTTCATTATGATTTCTAAAGGGGGGTGAAGAAGAAGATGAAGTTCTAGGGGTAAGAGATGGGACATTACCTTTCCTCTCATACGCTATCATTCAATTATTCATGTCTTGTACAAGTTGTAAGAGGGAGGACATGTTTTTTTTTTTAACTAAGTCTTCCCAAGGAATACCTGTTCTTTCAAGATGTTATTCATACTCTAAAAAATTATGTAGACCAGAACCAAGTTTATCAATGGCCTTTTCCTCAATCCTATTATGTTAAGGAGTAATTAATGCATTATAATAATTCATGAAAGCATCTTGGTTCTGAGGGCAAATGAGTTCAGGGATTTGGTTGTATAATTTGGTGAAACTCAAGTTGAAGGACTTGATAGTCTCACCATCCTTATAAGAAATGTTATTGTACTCCCGTAATTAATCAGCTGGGATTTTACATTGCCCATAGGTAGATTTGTACCAATAGACTAACTCCTCCCAAGTGGAAAAAATCTTACGAGGAAAGTCAAAGAAATTGACTGCAGACTTCCCTTCAAGGGAATTCACAAATAACTGCATACAAGTGTTGCTCTCATTGGCTCCTATGTTGTGACAAGAATTAGAAAATTGCACCAAGTGTTCATTCATAGTCACCCTGTTATTTTCTGAAAACCTAGGGAGATTCTCTTTGAATTTCGGAAGTGGACGAGTAGCAGGTTATAGGTTAAGAGGGGAGGAAACATGACACAAAGTGGTTGTAGAAACTTCTTCAAAATGAAAAAGACCATAATTTTTTATGAACTTGGTGGGGTTTGTAGTAGATTGGATAGGGACTTGGTGACTATATAAGCTACCAATCACTGACGAAGCTAAAGGTTGATAGGAAGAAGCACCTACAGTGCCACCAAAACCACCACTAGACGTCATCTTGTGAACGTAGGTAAGGGAGAGAAAGACAAACTGGCTGAATCAGAAAAAGTTCTCCTTAGATTACTTTGTTTGGATGATAAAACAACGTTTCTTCTTCCTATTTCAGCAATAGGGTTGATCTCATGTGTAAAAATCTTCTTCTCCTAGATATAGGAGGGTCTACAGACATGAAAATAAGATAAAAAATGTAGGAAAAAGAAATATATGGATGATTCCTAGGCTGTATTTGCCTAGATTCCCAACATTCTTGGAAACTTATGTCTTGTTCAATTGATTTGCATGAGTTATTAAGCTCAAACTAGGTATTAGCAGTATCTCAAATGGTATTAAACAAGTTTAAAGAAATGTTGGTCTAATCTTGAAGACTAGGCTCAATATTAGGCTTCCTTGCGGCAGGTACAGTGATGAAGAAAAGAAACAGTCAAAGGATCAATATCATAAATATAAATATATTCATTGATAATCAATCATAAAAACAACCAGAGAGATATAAAAGATCTCCCCAGTATGGTCGCCAAGTAAATGTTGAGGAAAATATATGAAATATTCTTACTCAAGCATTTTCAGATCTTGCTTGGCTAAGACAAGATAGCCAGGAATGTTACCCTATGTTTAAATCCTCAAAACGTGTTTCTCAATCCAAGAGTATTAATTACTAAGGGTCAGGCAGATTGTTTTAAATAAAGATTGTTGCAAAAATATAACATTTTTGTATTATTTTTTGAATATAACAGATGCAACAAAACAAAAAGTAAATGTGGAGATAAAAGAAAAAATACTAAGTCACATATTAATAGAGATGAGACAAATAGAAATCACTTATTTCATTCCAAGAAATAAAAAGAATAGTTCTCTTTACAAAAATCCCTGAGGGAGTTTGGACCAAAGACAAACTTAGATGTCCTCGATGAAAACCATACAAAAGGACCCTGATAGGAAGTAAAAAAAATGAACTTTAAAAGATGGATCAACTTTCCATAGATTGTTTCCCACTTGACTCTGCAAAATATCCTTTATCACTCATGAAATTTAATTGATAAATAGACAAGTCTACAGAGACTATCAAAGATATATCAACACCTCTGAAAACAAGTGTTTGGATGATGTAACTAAGATTTGAATCTTGTTGCCTACAATAGGACCCTGCTATCATAAAAGAGAATTACAATTTTAATGAATTGAATAATGAATGAA
>JASDQU010213303.1:0-10435 GCA_032191745.1 Picea mariana
AGGGTGTGGAATTCAAATGGGATGAAGCTTGCACAACAGCGTTTTTTACAGCATACAGCAAAAAATCATGTGACTCGGGAACATAGTGAAACCATGAGCCGAAACACAATCACGAGAGAACCACAAGCCAAACAGCAAAAAAAAATTCTAGCTGCATATAAAATGTGCATTTTATCATTGGCACACACTAGGACAAAAATTCTAGCGGCATATAAAATGTGCAGTTTACCATTGACACGATTATGAAAGACAGAAGACAAAATTGACAATCCCATCCATTTTGCTTTCAGAAAAGTGATCATCGGACATTGAAGCACGTTGTGAATTTAAGTCTCGCTGGTAAGTGCACGTTTGAGCAGATGGGAATAGGATGTGCAAACTCCTCCATGTAACTGTAAACAGCATAAATAATTTTTACAGGACGTTTTGTATTTTCATGCAAAGGGATTTGAACTCAAGATTTGTCTATCCCGGCAACAGCAATCACAAGTTTGGATAGGTGTTGGTTAAAGGTTATATTTTTTGGGTTTTTTTTAGGTGATGTAAATTTAGAAAAAAACATTATTTTATATTGTTTAAATTATATTTCTAAATATATAAATGAATTCAGCTTGCTGAAAAACCCCTTAAACATTAAAGCAAAACAAAATCAAACAAAAAAAATCATAAAAAAAAGTCAAAAAATAAAATATTTAAACTAAGCTATTTGAATACCTAAATCTACAACCAGGTCCCATTTCAGCCCTTCAACCTGCCAGATTAACACAGTGACATAACTTCAAAGCTCCTTCCACTACGATACTGTGCTAGCAACACCTATTCTCTGTCATCCCTGATTTCAAGGTGTCCATTTTTTATCTTTTGGTAATAATTTGTGATGAGATTAATTACATCGAAGGCCTACACCTATTGACAATGGGCAGATTTAATAGGGGTTTAGTGCTTAATAAGTTTTCTATGGACAGGATTAAATATGGCTGGAATATTCTTAGTAGTCACACAAAATAAATAGCTATGATTTCAATCATTAACTTCTTAGCTATTATAAAGACATCCGTTTATGTGTTTATTTTTTTACATTTACCTAATCATATTTAAAAATTACTTTGATAGCTCACTGATTGCCACTTAAATGATTAGCAAAAATTAAATGATTAGTATAAATTATTTAATATTATTTTTTTTTTTAAACCAATACATTTTTTATTGTTTTAATAATGACAAAGAAGATAGAGTCACAATCTACATTATACAAAGCACTTCCACCTCAATTGTGTACATCAGCAACAGAGTACAGCTCAAGGGATTAACATGGCTGACCAATGAAGGTTTCCCACTTGCAAACTATCACACACCTACTCTCTCCGATTGAACACATGCAATGAATGAATGAATACCGCCCTCTCCCGCACATTATTGGTTTGTTGATGACAAACATGGAATCACAAGGCAAATTCTTGACTAATATGAGCATTGGCCATTAGGGTTTTTCAAATTTGTTAAGTAGATTGCGAACGGTTGGCCACATGTGTCTTTTCTGTTGACAAAAATGGCCACCGGAGACTTCTATTTGGACTCAAAGTCTTGAGAGTGATTTGGAATCAAATCCTTGAATCCATGTTTATTTCAATGTTTTTGTCATTTATATAGCAACCTGATTGCTTTTGAATTTATATATATATTTAGCAAATAGCTCCGAGTTCAATACCGTCTGAGAGTTTCAATTTTGTCAGGATTGGCTATTGCGCGGGATAGGGATGAAGAGCAGACGATTAGCGCCGCTGAATAGTTCGAATGATGGAGGTTCTGATTTGTTCCTCACAGGAAACTCTGGGAATCTGAGTTTCTCCTCGCCATTTTCTGCCATGGGTTTGAGCGATAACAGAACGGGGGTTAACATCAGCAGCCCATCCAATAACAACCATGATCTCTTCGGCTTCAATGGTCATTTTAATCCATCCTTGGCGATTATCATCATCGTGCTGCTGAGCGCGCTTTTCATGGTGGGGTTTTTCTCGATCTACTTCCGCCGACGCACAGACGAAGACGACAGCATGAGGCGTTCCAGACGAAGGCCGAGGGGAGTCATTCCACAGGGATGGTGGGAGGACGACAGTACCGGTGGTCTCGACAGAGCCGTCATCGAAAGCTTTCCGGTGTTCAGCTACGATCTCGTGAAGGGCCTCAAGGCGCAGACCAAAGAAACCCTCGAGTGCGCCGTCTGTCTCAGCCAATTCGAGGACGACGAGCTGCTCCGCTTGCTGCCCAAGTGCAGCCACGCCTTCCATCCGGATTGCATCGATACGTGGCTCTTCTCGCACACAACGTGCCCGATCTGCCGAATCATTCTGGTGCCCACGGACGATGAGAACCCAACGGGCACCGGCTACGGAATCATCGAACCCGTCGAGGTTACCCCGCCAGATGAGGTAACGGTTGTGGTAGACGGAACAAGAAGCAGCTGGAGAAACGGGAGCGTTCGCAGGGACAACCATATCGACACCACCGTTGCTTCCGAGAAAGCCGATTCTCACGAATCGCCCGGCGATCAGGCGACAGAATTCAGTCGCTCGCACTCGACGGGGCATTCCCTGGTGAGGCTGCGCAAGGAAATGGATCAGTCGGGCACCGAATGGTATGTTCACACGGCAGAAGGGCTAAAACCCGGTCTGCACAGGAACTGTAGCCGCAACGCGCTCTCTCACTCTCGCTCTCAGGGCCCTTCCACCTCTGAAACCCGCCCCGCTCTCTCAAAGCAGACTTCAAAGAACGGCAACGCCTCGTGCAGCCAAGACACCGGTGAATCGGGGCGTCGTTGGTATGAGCGTGGTTTGAGATCAGAGCGATTGACCATATCATCCATGTATCCCTCTTCGTTTCTAAGGTCGTTTTCGGAGCACAGGGCGCCGGCTTAATTCGGGGATCCAGAATCCCCTGATTACTCGCCGGAAGAGACAGAGAATGGAATGATAATTCGCAGAGCCCGCAGGCGTCTTCCAGGAGGGTTGCAGAGGCTACAGTCATTATTCAATTGGGGCATAACAATTGCATAATATAATCAGAAAACAGGTTGGGCAGTAAAGCTACAACTACAGCTTAGTATGTTTCAGTAGATATTTGCGATCTGAGCAATCGAGCTGAGGAACAAAGATCAAGGTGCAGTGGAAACGCTTTACCTTCTGAAAGAAAGAGAGCCAATAGGTGGAATCCCCTCTTTTTTTCTGTCACTCGAACTGTACAGTCTGTCTGTCGTATTCAGTTTTGCTTCATACAAATACATTGTGCCGTGTGCTGTCATGTCTCTTTTTTTACGACATGTAGAGTTGTTTTCCAAAGTGTCTATGTATTCTATGATTCGAAGTAATTTTTCTATTTTTAACTTTGCGTTCGTTATATGTTTTAGCATTTTTTTAAATCTGAATTCGGGGTATAAAGTGGGGGTAAAATTGCAATTTTTTTTTATAATTTAGAATGGATAAATGAATTGAAAGTTTTGAAAAATCTCTGAAAAATAAGTGATTATAAAATCGGATGAAATTACAATTTTTTATTATTTATATTACATTTTTGAATGGATAAATAAATTAAATTAAAATTTTTGAAAAAAAAATTACACACTTAATAATCTAGATTTAACAACTCAAATATATAAATATTAAACAAAATTAAACAAATACTAAAAAAACATAAATTCTAATATAATATAATAGAATTCAATTAAGTATAAAAGAGTTGCAACTTTATTTATTCCCAATGCTGAGTGTAGTGAAAACTCACAACCAATTCAATTTTCAAAAATTTCAAATAGCAATATAAATTTMTTTTTTAACCGTTTGTATATTATACATTTWTATTTATATTTAAAATCATTTATATATTTAAATTATAYAGTTATATTTAAAATCATTATACATACTTTAASTGTAATTTTTAAATTACATTCAAATTTTTAATTTAAAATAGAAAATAAAATAAATATGTATTTTAATTTTTCTAAAATATATAAATAAATGTTAATAAAATATTTTATATATTAATTTGCTTTTWRTTTTTTTTTTWWAAATAYATATTTTTAAGAAGTGGATATTAAAATTGATAAACAATATTTAACATTTTCTAAAAGAATACTTAAATACAAGAACGCCTTTAAAAAGCTTCCACTCCACTCTATGGAGTAGCTTAACCAGAATATTTCATAGTCTATCCGTTACGAGAGGTCTTCTTTAAAATTACTCTAAGGAATTTTTTCATTTATATAAAATTACAAATTGATTTAAAGAACTTTTTCATTTATATAGTATATTATTTTATTTATATATAATATTTAAGTATATAGCTATTTTATTTTAATAATTTTAATAAAGATTTATTGTAAGATTTTATTTTATTTTTAAATCCAAATAAATAAATATTATATTGAAAGAAGTGATAGTAATATATAAAAGGATTCTTTCAAAGTTTCATTAAACAAAATAAGTAACTCTTTAATGCTACGTAGAAGAATTTGCTAGAGAATATAAAATATGCATTCTTAGTTTCCCTGCAAATAACTTGTTTGATAAAAACACTTATAAGTTTAATGACTCTAAAAAAAAATAACAACTTAATAGAAGACATGGTGGCTATTAACTTCATCGTGACCAACATCTAAAAGTGGAGAATTATATTGTTCAATATATATTGGTTCCTTCAATTGGTGGACAGTATCATCTTCCCTAAATTGAGCCTATGTAGCTTATTATTTGAAGTAGTGGAGAGAGAGTCCTTGCGAAGGTTGAGAACCAAGTTTTGCAACATATTGCATTTTGCTTCCAAGATGTCAATCCTCTGTTTTTGTTGAAGTAGTAAATTCATGATGGTTGCATGCTAAGAGACACAATGGCACTTATTCTCATGCATTTTGGATGCCAGTGAGAACAGAGAGCTCCTATTAGACTGGATGTATTCCTCTTGTCTTCTCGGGGTTCTCCTAAATTCCATAACATATATGTTCTCCATAGGTGAACCCAAAACACAGTTCCAACCAAGTTTAGTTGAGGATATCGATGCTAGAGAAGGATGGACTAACCAACATGATTAGGAAGGAGTCTACAGGCACCCTATACAACCTTCAAAATTTGAAACCTGAACAATAACCCTTAACCAAAATGTCCCCATGAGATTCCCAATAAAAGGCAATCTAGGGGAACGACATGCAAAGATAGAGAACCAAAGAGATACAGAGATGAAGATAAAAGTCGACCCCAAAAACACCTTTTTGTGAAATGTTTCCAAATCATCAACACCATAACCAGAATACACAACCGAAATTGCAGAAACCAAACCGATAATCTTAACCACACTTCTTTGAATGTCTTTCAAGTTTGCAGCATAATAACCGAATTCCTAGACAAATTGTCCAAATACAAAGAAGCCACTTGTACCAAGGCGTATGTTTCCTTAAACTCCTAACCACAAACGAGCCTAATTCCATGCCCCAAGCATTTCATTATCCCACAATGTCGTCGAGTGACCATACAAGAGCATTCAATAAGCAAAGTTGTGATTATGGCTCTCATGCTAGAGAGATTGTAGAATGTCTACATGAGTCTCATCTTAATATGATAATATTGATGTGTTCGATGTTGAATCATATAGAGAGTTAATGATGATTGATGTGTCTTAACCATACCAAAACCTTAGGGGAATTTGCAACAAAATCTCTCCCCGCCTTTATCAAAAATTAAATTTTAATTTGTAAATGGTATAAAAAAATGAAATAATTGTAATCATCCAAAGTCTTTTTTTATTTCAACCATTTCTATATACATATAATGAATTAAAAGAAAACTGATTTATAATTTTATATACATATTATATTATTATATTAAATTATTAAAAAAATAATAATAATAAATATATTATATTATAATTTTATAAGTGGCATCAAGATATGTTAATTGGGTTTAGTTTGGGTAGTTGGGAAAAAGCATTGTTATTCTATAAATTGGGTTTATAATGGGTGGTTGGGATGAATGATTGTTATCATTCCCACTAGGTCTCATTAAAGAATATATTGTTACAATGACTTCAAGCTTTGTTGTTGACTAACCTTGTGCATGAATCACTTGGACATATTGAACTCATAACGAATATAGTGTTGTCCTTATACATGAGTTGAACTTATAATTAGTATATTGTTGTAATGATTTCAAGTCTTTTTGTTAATTAACCTTATACATCAATCACTTGGATGAATAAAATTTCATGGCACTCATTGTTGTTGGACATTTACCWATATTTCTTAGAAATTGTTATCTTAAATTTTATAWCTCAATAATTTTATTGAAATAATCTGTATGTTATCATTACTTTCTGATTTAATTTTATTGAAATAATCAATATTATCATTACTTGCCGATTTAGTATGGTGGAATAGATGAATAGATCCCATTGATTCTAGTGAACTCTTCAATCCACATCAAAGCAATTAGAGTGTCATGACTAATATGCCAATTGGCCAATAAGGCTTTTTTAATATGTTAAATAAAAATGCGATGCTCTTCAAAAATACGGCCACCAAGTCTTATCAGTTGACATATATGGTCGCAAAGGTCTTCGAGTTCGATACAACTCTCCGAAGTTGAGTCTTTTAGCTTTATACAACTACTGACACCTGTTTCTGTACAGCATATCGCCTGATTTTCGATTTTATCAGTCGAGTGGATTGCTCGGATTAGGAAATGAAGAACAGAAGATTAGCGCTGGCGAACAGTTCTAATGATCCAGGTCCGGAGGACGGAGGTTTTAATTCGTTCGTCACGGGAAGCTCTGGGAATCTGAGTTCCCCGTCACAATATTCTGGAGCGGGATTGGGCGGCAGCAGCAGCCCATCCAAGAACAACGAATATTTCAACGGCTTTAACTCTCATTTTAACTCATCCATGGCGATCACCATCGTCGTGCTCAGCGCGTTATTCTTCGTGGGCTTTTGCATCGGCGGCGAGGAAAGCGGCAGAAATTCGAGACGAAGGCCGAGGGGGTCCGGCAATGTTCAGGGTACCCGTGGTCTCGACAGAAAGGCAATCGAAAGCTTCCCGGTGTTCCGCTYCAATCTCGTCAAGGACCTCAAGGCGCARACGAAAGARACGCTCGACTGCGCGGTCTGTCTCAGCGAATTCGAAGACGACGAGCAGCTCCGCTGGCTGCCCAAGTGCAGCCACGCCTTCCATCCGGACTGCATCGATACGTGGCTCTTCTYGCACACAACGTGCCCGGTCTGCCGAACCAGTCTAGTGCCCACGGACGACGGGAATCCGACGGACACCAGCTACGGAATCATCGAAATCCCTGAGATTACACCGCCGTACGAGGCAGCGGTTGTGGTGGATGGAACAAGAAACAGTAGGAGCGTTCGCAGGGACAACGATATCGAGACCACCGTTGATTCTGAGCGCGCCGATTTTCTCGATTCGCCCGGAGTTCTGGGCCTCGATCAGGCAACAGAAATCCGTCCATATCATCCATGAATCCCTCATCGTTTTTCAGGACGTATTCGRAGAACTGGGTTCCGGCTTATTCCGKTTATCAAGAATCCGTTTATTGCTCTGGTACTCAGCCGGAGTGGAAAGCATATTTGCMGTATCTGGAGAACACATTGAAGAGGCTCAGACAGAGAATTCGCAGAGCCCGCGGGGGTCTTCCAGGAGATTCGCAGATGAGAGTGCGGCCATTATTTCTGCATAATAAGTTCAATTCAGTGACAATGCGGTCTCTGCATGCAGAAGAGAAGTGGGTGAACAACCTCAGGGGGTTTTTATGGTCATTTTCATGTATTTAAATAAGGTTAATGTGGTGTATATACCTATCTTTTACGTTATCTCATTGGATTTGAGGCTCTGATCTCCAAGGAAGAAGAAACACATGTTTTAACATTACAGTTCAAGTTGTTATTTATTGAGATTTAAAATTGATTTTTTTATATATTAAAAAATTTGTAAGTTATAACTAAAAAAATATTATTATTATTAAAAAGCACATTATTCTATTAGAGGGAAGTAGTCTAACAATGATCATAAAGGATATTGGCTTTTTTGTGTATACTATGTAGGGTGAAGCTTGATTGGCTAAGAGTTTGTGAGTTCGTCTTCATTGATCTTTCTCTTAGTTGCACTTGTGTACTTCTTGTTTTCAGGACCTGTGCTTGAGTTTTGCACTTTGGCTCTAGCAAACTTGTGAGGAGGGTATCTAAGATTTTGGGTGAGATTTGGTTCCATAAATTCTTGTGTTGATCCTTCCAAATCTTACATGTTTTTAGAGAGCATGTGAAACTTACTCTCTCAATTCTCTTGGGTGATCCAAAAACTATTGGCGAGTGGCATCTATCTTATGGTGTGAAACTAAATTTTTTTTGGATTCTCATTTTCTATGACGTTTTCTAGGAGTCTATAAGTAGAAACCCTAATTTCTTTTTGGGATCTTTTAAAGTTCTTGTAGCACCTAATGGATCCATCTTGCACTGCACTCTATGTATTGGATCTCAATTTTATGTAAGTCAAACTACAAAGGAATGAATGGGCAATTGAATTACTTGATGTCGCTCATTCATTGTTTTCCTTGGGTATACGGCAGTTGTAACTTATGTGTTACTGGATGGCCCCAACCACATGAATAGCCCACCCATATATTGGTTCACCAACCACATTCATGGGTTCATCAATTAATTAAGCTCCAAAATCAATCGAGGAAGAGTCATCAATCAAGGAAGGTTAGTGAACCACATTAATCAAAGAAGATTGATTAACCAAATTAGATCCATCACCAACTAGATATTGGGGATCTACCACCAACTAAGGAAGACTCATCAATTGGAGAAGGTTTTCTAGCATCATTGTTAGGGGAGAAACCCCAATATGTGAGTGGGCTAAGACATAGGGGGAAAGTCCCCATTGATCCCCCGCCCAAGGAGCCTACATTAGATTGGGTGGTTCTGCATGTGGGGGAATATTGTAGTCAACACACCATCCTATTTGGAGGGTTTGTTCCGAGTTGTCCCCCAATTGTTGTAGTTAACCACTAATTGGACTTATTTCTCACAACTCAAGATATCTCTAGCAACGATTCAAATGTAATTCTCTTCGGTGAGTACCATTCCCAGTGACAGGTGGCCACTAGTTGTAGATTCCATTGAATTTCTTGGTATGGATGCCCTCATATATGTCGTTGGTGTGGATCCGAATACTTCTTTCTCCTCGTAATGTTTGTCTGTGCAGATTCAAATATTGAATAACCTATCTATGACATATGTATACCTAATTAAAGAAATATGTTGAAAACCCAAAATTCATAAACATCCAGCTATAATATATATTTATTAACAATTAAATTATAATAAATTTTACCACCTTAAAAAAAACTATATAATATAACTTATATTATATTATATTCCTATAATATAACTTATATTATATTCTTTGTGAAAAATAAAATAAGTAAACACTAACTTTATAATTTAATCTTTAACAATATTTTGATTCTACTACGAATCACTTGGTTCGTAACCTTTTATAAAAAGTTAAGTTCAAGTTAATCATATAGAATCTAAGATTCGAAGAAAAATCATTTGAATATAAAAAATTATTTTTTGTGAAATTGTAATTTAATTTTGCTTTTTTATAAATAAATAATGATTGTTATTTTAATTAAATAATAATAATTAATTTTATATTTATTTATGAATGCGGTAAGGAAAAAATAATAATAATAAAATAAATAAAAAGTAAAATTAATTTTAAATTTAAAAAATATTATTTATTTTATAATTTAAAAAGTTATTATTTTTGAAATTTATTATGAATTTGGTATTTGTAATAAAATTAAAAGGTAAATTCTTTGAAGGAGTGGGACCCTCTCATGGGTCATAAGCATGTTGTTGGCATTAGCTTAATGATTATAATCCAATTTGAACTTTAAACCACTTACCAATTCCTTTAAATCTTTTAAAAAACAAAAATCTTTATGAATCACTTTATTCATAACCTTCCATTTAGTTTTTATAAAAGTATACATTAACTTTAAAATATAATATTTTAATAGATTTTGATTCTATTACGAATCACTTAATTCGTAACCTTTCATTCAAATTAATCGTATAGATACTAATTCCCCATTCCAAGTATAGGGAAAGATCTTTTGGAATTATTTCTTTTTATCGGGAAAGATGACTTATGGAATCATTTATTTTTGTATAAAGATAAAATAATTTTATAACTTAATTTTGATTTCTCTTATAAATAAATAAATAATTGTTCTCTAGGTGTAGGATAGTCGGTGACGGAGTGTGTTGTTAAGCCACTCCGTGTTGAAAAGTTATCGGTTCAACGGAGTGTGTTGTTAAGCCACTCTGTGTTGAAAAGTTACCGGTTCAAAACCTGCGGGGACAAAAAATCCAACCATG
>JASDQU010213305.1:2816-18486 GCA_032191745.1 Picea mariana
AAACAACACAAACCATGAGCTTGAATCAAAGCTTCATTCTATTGACTCAAATGCCTGTACATGAGTGTTCTTCATACAATATTCTTTGCTTGCTCTTTTTTCTCTTGCTTCCATCTGTTACAATAATACAATGAGGGTGTCTATATCCGTTTTCCCTCTCGAACTCTAAACTATCAAATCTAGACTTAAATTCCTATCTACCAGCATTAACTAGATTAAATTCCTCCTATCTACCAAAGGGCGAGAGATTAAAGGCTCAAGGTCCAATACAATATACAAATGTGCCTTCATAAATAGGTCATTTAAAGACTTGCGCTACAATCCCAAAGCACTTTCAAAAATTTGGGTTTGTTTATTCAACTGATCTCCGCTTGATGTGCTGGCTCGCTTGATGAGTTGGCGATGCTCCTGCATCATACTCCTCGGCTTGAAAACTTTCATGGGATCTTGTCCATGAGCTCCTGCATAGTCTGTCCATGCTTTTGAATCACTTCTTCTGTCTCCCAGATGGCATCTTCCACTGGGTGGTTCTTCCATTTAACCAGATACTCGAAGTATTGCTTCCGCCTGGTCTTTTTGCTCACTCTTTTGTCAAGTATATGCTCCATCTGTGGCTTCTCTGCAATCGGCATCTGCTTCTGCCACTGGATTTTTGGCTGTTCATCACTTCCAGCTCCTGCTTCCTCAGCCTTATATGGATATAAGTCTGAGACATTGAATGTTGGAGATATTCCGATCTCATCCGGCAACTCAATCTCATAAGCATTTTCTCCCAATTTCTTTAGGACTCTGCATGGCCCAATTTTCTTCATTTTTAACTTGTTGTATGTTCCCCTTGGGAACCTTTCCTTCCTCATATGTGCTAGAACTAGATCACCAACTTCAAACTGAAGTTGTCTCCGATGTTGATCCGCTCTGCGCTTATATTCCTGATTTGATTCCAGTAATCGTTTCTTCACCCTGCTGTGAAGTTCTTCCATCGCCTCTGTGAATTCTTTAGCGCTTGCGCTCTTGGTCATTATCTTCTCTGAATCCATCAGTTCATATACTCCCCTTGGCTTCTTGCCATATACAATCTCAAATGGACTTTTTCCTGTGCTTCTGTTCACTGAGTCATTGTACGCAAACTCTGCTTGTGGCAACACATTGTCCCAACTGGTGTGGTGCTCTGTTACCAAGCTTCTTAATAAATCTCTAAGACTCCTATTTACCACCTCCGTTTGCCCATCCGTCTGAGGATGATAAGCAGAACTAAACATCAAATTAGTTCCCATCTTCTTCCAGAGTGTCCTCTAGAAATGTCCAATGAATTTCATATCCCTGTCCGATACTATGCTTCTGGGTAAACCATGNGAATCATGTCCTCTTTGCGTCCTAGGCAATCCCAATACGAAATCCATGCTTATGGCCTCCCATGGCCCTTCTGGTATGGGCAATGGCTGATAGAATCCCGCATTCTGCTTCCTGCCCTTTGAATGCTGGCAAATTCTACATCTGTCGACAAACTTCTTAACTTCTGACTGCATCCCTGGCCAAAAGTATGCTTCGCTCAGCTTTGCAAATGTTTTTTCGTGGCCAAAATGCCCTGCGAAGCCACCACTGTGTTTTTCTTTTAATAGATTCTCCCTCATGGAGAAATTCCGAATACACAGTTGATTGCCTCTGAACAACAATCCATTTTGGATCATATAATCTATCCATGGGCTTCTGTCTCTGAGAACTGGATTCTCAGCTGCTTCATATGCCTCTACAAAATTTGCATCACCTGCATACATGTCCCTAAGATTTTCAAAACCCAATGTTTTGACTCGAAACTCCTGCAGCAACAAACACTTCCTGCTCAAAGCATCAACCACTTTGTTAGCAGTACCTGAAATGTGTTTAATTAGAAATGTAAAATTCTGCATATATTCTACCCATTTAGCATGTTTCTGATTCAACTTCTGCTGTTGAGTCACAAACTGTAATGCATGATTATCACTATACAGAACAAATTCTTTCGGGATCAAGTAATGCCTCCACTTCTTCAGCGCCTGTATGATAGAAAAAAATTCTTTGTCATACGTGGAGTACTTTACTTTTGCCTCATCCAGCTTCTCGCTGAAATATGCAATTGGTTTGTCCTCCTGGCTCAAGACCGCTCCTATGGCAAAGCCACTTGCATCACATTTTACTTGGAACACTTTTATAAAATCTGGCAACACCAAAACCGGCTGTTATGTGATCTTTCGCTTCAACAGATTGAAGCTCTTCTCTGCCTCTTCAGTCCAATGAAAAGTTTTATGTATTTTCTTGACAGTATCCATCATTGTTGCGCTAATTCCACTGAAATTCCTGATGAATTTTCGGTAGAAAATAGCCAGTCCATGCAAACTTCTCACCTCGAAAACATTTCTCGGTGATGGCCAATTTTTAATTACCTCCACTTTACTTGGATCCATCTTCAATTCATTTTCCGATATGACAAACCCCAAGTAAATGAGTTATGTCTTCATAAATGAAGATTTCCTTATGTTGATCAACAACTTCTCTTGCTGTAGCTTCCTCATTACTGTAGCTAAATGCTTCAGATGCTCTTCTTTCGTTTTGCTGAAAACCAATATGTCATCTAGATAAACAATGACAAACTTACCAATGAATTCCTTCAGCACTTCATTCATCAGCCTCATGAATGTACTAGGTTCATTCGTCAAGCCAAATGACATGACTAGCCATTCGTACAACCCTTCGTTGGTTTTGAAGGTTGTCTTCCATTCATTGCCTTCCCTCATGCGAATCTGATGGTATCCTCTTTTCAAATCAACCTTCGAATTTTTTTTGGCTCCACTCAGATAGTCCATCAAGTCATCCATCCACGGCAATGGAAACCTGTACCTGATGGTTATCTTGTTAATGGCTCTAGAATCAGTGCACATTCTCCAGCCTCCATCTTTATTTGGACTCAGTACCGTTGGAATGGCACATGGACTTAAAATTTCCCCGATCAGTCCTTTATCCAATAGTTCTTGTACCTGCCTTTTGACCTCTTCGTTCTCCTGCAGCGTCAACTTGTACGTGGCTTTGTTTGGAAAACTGGCTCCTGGTATGAGGTCTATATGATGACTCACACTCCTCATCGGCGGCAACGAATGAGGTAATTCATCTACCACAATGTCAGCGAACTCTTCCAGTAGTTCCTGAATTTCCTCCGGCAAATCATCCACTCTCGTGCTGGTCAAAGCAACTTTTGGTTTCCTGACCACAAAGAATTGTGGATCTTCCTTCTTCTTTACTTCAGCCAGAAGTTCCTTCCCACTCATGAGAAGTACAATATTTCTCGGTTCTGGTTTTACTTCTTTATCTTTAATTGGAAGTAGCATATGTGTTCTTCCATTCTTCTCCAAAGTATGCGTATTCATCTTCCCATCATGAATTACGTTCTTGTCATATTGCCATGGTCTGCCTAGCAATAAATGACATACATCCATAGGAATAACATCATAGAGTATTTTATAATTGTATCCTCCTATCTTGATGTCAACTAAGCACTGTTTAGTGACACTTACCTGATGTCCCTTCTGTAACCATGAAACTTTGTATGGACTCGGGTGATCAGTTGTTTCCAGCTCCAACTTTTCCACCATCTCGGTTGAAACGAGATTGTCTGTGCTTCTACTATCCACAATAACCTTGCACTTCCTGTCTTTAGTCTTGCATGTGGTTCTAAAAAGTCTGTTTCTCTGAGTTGTGTCCTCCACCTCCTTCTCGGGTGTTAAGAGAAATGTACACATCATCAATGACCTTCCATCTTCTGTGTCTTCTGCTTCAGCAGCTCGCCTCTGTGCCTCGGCGATGTGAGCTTCTCCTCCATCCTTTTTCCTATCTGGACAGTCAACTGCCTTGTGTCCATTTTTCCCACATGTGTAGCATGTGATGACTCCACCTCTGCCTCTTCCTCTACCTCTGGTATGAGGAAATGTGTTATTATTAGCGTATCCTCCGCTCTGTTCTGTCTGCTGCCTTCGTTGTTCAGCGTGCTAGCCTCGCTGTGAACTTCCACCTCTTTCTGTTCTAGTCTGAGGTTTCTTCCAGTCATCCTTAGATTTCTGGAACCTATCTTGAGCAACGGACTTACCTTTTGGCTAGCTCCTACCTCTGCCTCGCTGTCCTGGCTTACAGCTCATCTTCTCTTCTGCTTTCAATGCCATCTGATACGCATCCTCCACCATTCTGATGGTTGTCATACTCATCTCATCCTGGATATCGTATCTTAACCCATTCATATACCTGGCAACTTTTTCATCATCGCTCTCCCGATGACCTGCTATGATATTGAGCTTGTAGAATTCTTCAGTGTACTCCTTCACTGTCATCAACTTCTGTCTCAGGTTCTGCATTCTCCTGAATAGTGTGATTTGATAATCCCTTGGGATGAACTTTACCTTCACCTTCGCAATCATTCTATCCTAGCTTTTAATCTTTTGCTTTCCTTTGGAACGTCTATCTGCTTGAAGCTCATCCCACCATAATGCTGCATGTCCCTTCAATTTTGTGACAGCATGCCTAACCTTCTTATCCTCTTCAATATCCTCATAATCGAAGTAGGTGTCAAGAGCTCTAATCCAATCCAATAACTCTTCTGCATCCAGACTTCCTTCATAAGTTGGAATGTCCATTTTTGTCTTTGAACTCATTCGGGCGATAGCTTTAATTAATCGCTCATTGGCTGCATCTTCGACTGCAAATTCTCCTTGTTTTTCAACTTCAACTTCACCTTCGGAGTCGCTCAGATCTCTAGCATTGGCTGTGCGTCTCTGCATTGCTTCCATATCTTCTAATCTCACTCTGAGATCACGTATCTGCCTCTCCATATCTGGATTATGTGCTTGTCTCCCTCTGCCTCTCTAGTTTCCCCTATCCTCTGGATCGGTTGATTGTCTTTCTCTCCTCAGCGGCATGGTGAAATATTCCTTTCTTCTCTGCTACAAAAAGCGAAGAGATTTTCTCGCTCTGATACCACTTGACGCGTATCAGAGTGCTCCTTTTCTATGAATCCCTTGCCTGAAATATACAGACAAGATCTTAGCTATGATACCACTCTTGACGCAAACACGCACCACCCAGGGGCCACGTCTGCTCCCACAGGATCTTCTTCTCCTCGGCCTGGAGAACTCAAAGGTTCTCCTAATTCCCTATCGGGAATCTTCCTACCCACAGATTCTCTTCATCGCGCGATCCTCTTCCTTAACTTCTCGGAGGATCGAAAATCGTGACTTCGCGAGTCCAATAGTCGAGCACTACACCCTCGGATCCCCGATACCTGATGGTCAGTCAACTCGCTGACTCCTCCCTGAGGGATTTCGCTACTCGCGACCTCGCTACTCGTGATACTAAACTTTTGGTTCTCCAACCTCCGATACCCGAGGTACCAAAACTCTGATGCGCACGTGTGACTTGACCCGTCCACACCCGTCACTTCTCTCGGGACTTCCATGCTATCGCTACCTCGCTCCCTCGTGACTTCTCTACTCACGAGGTTGAATAACTTCCCCGTCAACTTCCGAGGTCTGAGGTGCTGAAACTCACGACCTCGCTCCCTTGTGACTTCACGATTTCCATGGCCAAGTCCTCGGGCCTTTTCTTGCGAGGCTCTGATGCACGAGCCCATGTGCGGATCCAATAGTCCTTGGATCCAACGGATATCTCCTTCTCACGCCTCGCGTCCTCGTGACTTGGAGTACCCAATGGTTGGACTCTCACCTTGCGAGCTCCCGATTTCGCGAGATCCTTAGATCTCTGCCATCTGTCCCACTTAGATGGACGCTCCTGATCCTCTCACCACTTCGCCGCTTCGCGGACTCGCGCCTCGTGACTTTTAACACCAAACACTTGGGTGTTTACCCTGCAAGCTTCCGAGCTCACGAGATCTCTCGATCTCTGACCCCTGTCCTCTTCAAATGGACAGCTCACAGCCTCCTTGACGCTTCGTGTCCTCGCGCCTCGCAACTTTTAATGCCAATTTCTCAACCCTTCCACTTACGAGTTCCAAGATGCGAGGTGCCACCTGTCCACTTGCCAACTACCGTGAATCCACACTATCCTCGGAGTAGTCAAGATATCGCTCCTCGCAATCTCGCGACTCTCCTTACCAAATTTAGGACACTTTCCTCATGAGGTCCCGATAGGCGATCTCGTGAACAATCCAACGGCCCTGACCAACTTGGATCAACGGTGCTGCCCCTCCTGAGCTTTGAATCCTCTCCACGCCTACGCTGTAACTACCGTTCACCTCTGAGAGATCCAACAGCTCTCAAAACTTCGTGAAATCTCTTCCAAAGATTTCGTCCGTTCGTTCTCCCCTTGAGGATTCTGCGAAATAAAGCAGTGTCTCTCCACGAGACTCGTTTGCTCGCTCGCCAACTTGTGACGCTTTCCTCCAACTTCCAACGGCAGCTTCCCTGCACTTAGCCTTCAGTGAATTCAAAGGTCTATTCCTCCTGAGCTTTTCCAGAACTTCAACAGTCTCTTAGGAAAAGAGATCTCTGTGCACGCACTGGCAACTCTGGCCTGAAACCTTTCACAGCACAAACTCCCGGTGCTCTTCTTCAACGATATCACGAAGGTTCTATACCTCCTGAGCTTTCCCACTCTGACTCTTTTAGAGGGACTTTCACGTGCTCCTTGCGGCAATCATTCAACAACTCTCAAGTGTTGAATCCCTTCGACTCTGCGCAACCCTACAGCAGCAGTCTTTGATTCCCTTTGCTCAGATTCACAACTGAGACTTCTTCCTCAGCCTGCTCACTCCTTGTACGGCTTCAACAAGCCACTTCCACTTCTGGGTAAATGAGAACAAAATTTAAACTACTGAGCCTTCATCAACGCACTCCTTGCGGATGACTTCAACTGCACACCTTGCAGGAATCTCCTGGCTCAGATAGAGAAACAATTGAACCTCATTCTCTCTCCCTTTCAGACTTCAGTTTGAAACATGAAATCAAATGCTCAGCATATACAAAGCAAATGCATAACAAGAAAGAAAACATTCATGAGCATAACATCAATACACAGAGTAAACAACACAAACCATGAGCTTGAATCAAAGCTTCATTCTATTGACTCAAATGCATGTACATGAGTGTTCTTCATACAATATTCTCTGCTTGCTCTTTTTTCTCTTGCTTCCATATGTTACAATAATACAATGAGGGTGTCTATATCTGTTTTCCCTCTCGGACTCTAAACTATCAAATCTAGACTTAAATTCATATCTACCAGCATTAACTAGATTAAATGCCTCCTATCTACCAAAGGACAAGAGCTTAAAGGCTCAAGGTCCAATACAATATACAAATGCACCTTCATAAATGGTTCATTTAAAGACTTGCGCTACAATCCCAAAGCACTTTCAAAAATTTGGGTTTGTTTATCCAGCTGATCTCCACTTGATGTGATGGCTCGCTTGATGAGTTGGCGATGCTCCTGCATCATTAAGTAGTTGTTGTCCTGTGTGGGAAAAACATTTTTATGACATCTATGCACAACATGTTTGTGTCGTTTGATTGGTAGACTAAACTCGACAGTTATATGTACTTCTGGTCTAAATGAAATAATTAAGATCTGTTATGCTTAATATATTATACACCATCTATGTATAAAGGGACTTAGTATAGTCACTTACTATATTTCATTTTCGTGAATACTGTGTAAATATTTCATTGTATTGTTTTAAATCATTCCTTTTTTGAATTGATACGCATCACTAATGATGGGCCCTGTTTGATGTGATGGTACCCATCAGTGAGTTGTTTCCCCATCCATTCCCGGCCCTGAGCATCTGTCTAGATGGAAAGAAATAAGGGAAATAAGTCATGTGATCCGAGAATCAGAAGTTAAGTGATGTCTTGGCATGATGTATTAATAAACAGTTATCACATTGTTCGTGTTTTTCTCAAGTTTTCCTTGTATATAACTTTCTAATCTTCATATGGTGATTCTTCTAGGTTTTTTGTCTATGAAAAGTTTCATATATTCATCTGTGTGCTCGGTGAAAAAGGTATTCAAGTTCCCTTCTGTAACCCTTACGGAGTTCGAACAGTTAGTGTTGCAATTTTACATGTAGTCATTTTGTGGTGTTTCCTCAATCTCCTATCGGGCTTGGAAAGGGAAAACAATTCCCAATTGTAACTTAAAGTTTGGTCTGGTTATTACTATGACTATTGCAACGCTTTATGTACAGGATTACCCTATTTGTTTTGAAGAAATGAAATGACTATTTAAATTATTCTCCTTATTGTTTCGGGTCTCACCCTACTCTGGAAATTAATTGCCATGGATTACTGTTTAGATTGAAGGCTTTGTTACCAATTCTGAATGTTTAGTTTCTAAGAAAAGAGATCGAAGTGTATTAGATATACAACACTATGTCATTTTATTTCCTGTCAACATGCCTTTTTGTTATTGCCGATATATTTAATTCTGAACTGGTAATAGCTAGATTGGATACGACAATGAATAAATATAATGATCCGAGTTATCAAGATAACGATAGAATGAGGTTACAATTTTGTGTTTTATTTCCAGATCGCTTATATATATATGCATATTTATATGCAGCCATACCTGTGAATCTATCATTGTTTAGACTGTGTAAGAGGGTTCTTTTCTAAAAGACTGGTAGGACTTGAAATTTTGAGTTATATGTATATTCATCCTTCAAAATTGTCTAGCGTTTAATGCAGTGGTTATTCTTTTAGTTGGGTCTTTCACTTTGTACAAAGGAAAAGCACACTCTCGGACTTTGTACAAAGGAAAAGTAGACTCTCTGATTCAATATTTCTCTGCACAAAAGGTAGTTTTTTTCCAGTTAGTATAATTTTTTTCTTATATATACTATGACATCAGGTCTCTATGTAAGTGCGGTTCTGTTATAGTTACACCATTTTCATCTAAGAAAATATATCTATGCAAGGTACCAACTGCAAATAAATATATATTTATATAACAGTGTGTATGAAATATATATGTGTGTGTGTGTGTGTGTGTGTGTGTGTGTGTGTGTGTGTGTGTGTACGTATGTATGTATGTAGATTCCATACATTCTCATACCTTTCCCTTTATACGAGAAAGGAAAACTCAACTATTAAATAAGAACACTCTGAAAAATTATTTACAGAGATACACATAAATTTATTGTATATTCAGACTTGTTAAAATACAATGATACATAGATAATACCTCCTAGAAATCCCAATTATAGAAGGGACAATTCCAGAACTAGGTTATTTGTTATAAACTCCACATACGAACATATTTCATTCACGAAAATATTTCACTTCAACACAAACAGATGCATATATCATATATACATAATCATTCTAACAGAGAAGGAGAAGATTAACATATCTGAACTAGTACGTGGGAAGACAAAGGGAAAAACCACGTTCCTCCCAACCATAGAATAGGGTAGCCAAATCACTTCCCCGATTCACCCCCTAGCCTGACCATGAATCCATGAGGGAAAACTTGGAATCTCTTCTTCAACAATGTCTTCCTCTATCAGTAGTCTTCTCCCTTGCCTCACACTCAACAATCAGTGTTCATAATAGCAAGTATCCCCGTAGTTATTTTTCCATCATACTAGGGAGCATCCTTCCTCCTCACATATGCTATTTATCAAAACAATCTTTTTGCTAAGGTCTTTTTCTCTCCCTTGGGAATTTTCACAGCTTTCTAAATCCCTGATTTTTAGGGGCTTCCAATGGCCAAATCCCTGATTTTCCACTTGTAACAATCACCCCTAAGGTAGTTCCAACATGTTCCCCACTCATGGAGTCATGGTTAGTTGATTTCAACATGGTTGTTCTATTTGTCCTCCAACAAAAATTATAAAATATTATGTTTTCATACAAGTGTCATAGTCAAATAGTTAGTTGGGTCAAATCATATCACTGCACAACAGTCATAATAATTAATTACAATTTACCAAATTCAAAATTTGAAATTTCCATAAATGGAAAAAAAAAATCCAAATTCGAATTTACCAAAAACGTAATAATTTTCCTGACAATTTTCGAATTCAATTTTTTTNGGGGGGGGGGGGAGATGTCACAAATACATAGTACAAAAAGTTTCCTCGGCATATAAATAGTTCGACTCTATCTATGGTCTAGTACTATTGGCTCTGCTATAGTAGACAATGACGTTCGCAAGACACCGGAATAACTGGACCGAATTCTGAGGCACCCCTACTACATGTGGTTACATCATCAGGGGGAGATCCTCGATCTTAGCCATAGGAACTACACGAGTGAGGGCATTGAGGTTCCTCTACACTCGTCATAAGAATCTATTAGCCTCTCTGACTGGGGTTCCTCCCGAAGCTATCGGTCCTCCTCTTATTGTTGGTCCTGCCTTTGGTCGAGGATGACGCCTAGTCCTAGAGAAGTATGTTGGTAAAATAGGTCCCACATTTGTACATAACAGATTCATAAGTTAGTACTCAGACACATACATAAAAAGGATATGTATAAAAATTAAAATTTTAATAACTTCAAAAAATATATGTTACCTATCTCGTCGCTCTCCTCACTAGGGGGCACGGGCATGTCGGGATCTCTAAGGAAGCTAATCCCTGTGTAGGTATAGTCCTCTATTATTGGGATCGAACGTGCCCACCAGTCAAATAATTTATCATCGAAGGCCTCTTGGGTCCTTCCTCCACCTTTTCTAGGCAGTAAAATCACCCACCTGCCCACTGTTGGGAAGGAGGCAATATGCCCCTATACTATCTCTCTTGGACTAAGACTAGGCATCCTATCGAAGAAGGAGCATAAAATGGTACCAAACCCAAATTTCTTGTTGGTACACCTACAACACTCTATGAGTTGTCTCTTCATGCACATGAGCATGGTAGTGCTCAAGTCAAATATTTTCTCCTCCAAACATTGAATTGCACAGTGCATCTGTGCATGGGAGGCCTGATGGAGTGCTCCAGATCCAATAATCCACCCGATTATGAGTATAATAACTCACAGGGAGAGGCTAGTATTCTTGTGAATTGGCACCTAAGAACCTACTTTCTCGACACCAACCTCACAATGCATTGCGATGTAATCTTCTATGTTGTATGGCCCAAGAGGAAAATTCCTAAAGTTAAACGGTTCCCCTCTCCTAGAGATGTTGGTCAAGAAGTAAATGTCCTCCATGCTTGGTGTCAATGATTGACCCTCTAACATGAAAGCCTCTGTGTTGGGATGCCAATACTCTACCAATTCATTAAGTAACCTCAGTTTTTCCCTCATGAACAGACACTGAAAGAATTTTCATAGGCCACATTGTTTTAGCATAGCAACCACCACAAGGTCCTCCTCAACCAAGACATCTAGCTCCTCATGTTCCCTGTCTCTCCAGTGCACATACATCCTGTCAGACACAAAGTTGGAGAGGTTTTAGTTTCTTCTATTTTATTTTTTCAATTCAAAAGGAGGTGTACACAGGATGTAGTTTACACAGTCGTGTATGTACTCGGGTTATTTATTACTCTTCTCAAGTACATACGTGGGTTGCCCTTGGAAAATCCGTGTACATGCATACGCGACCCCTTTTCAAGGGTGCATGCTTCCCAAACTAAAAATTAAGAGCAAATAATGGAATTAAAAACTTAGAGGGGGGGGATTTATACTTACTTGGTCCAAGTAGGAGGGTTTTTCATCCACCGTAGCTCCCAGAATTCACATTTTTGATAAAAGGGTTTTTTGACTTTTTGCTAATTTCCAATTTGCAATGGTAAAAATGAGTTGTCCACCTCTATTTATAGACATTTTTGGCCCTTTTTTCCCTAATTTGGTTCCCTTTTCACTTTTCTTGGCTTGGTGGCTACTTGAGTTCTCTTTTGAGTTCTCTTTCAACCATATTGATGGAATCGTCCTTACAGTTTGGTGATCTTTTGAGATGGGTTACATTTACATTATCCCATGTTAAAGTCATTTTTTCCAACTTTGGCATCTAAGTTAGATTTTCACTCCCAGCTTTCTACATATCGTTGTCTTTTCCTCTTTTCCATAAGATCGATCCCACCGAAGTGTGACACAAAACCTTCTTTACTGCTTTATAAGTGTCATAATTAGGTGGTAGAGCCTACCTCTACATGGATTCCCTAAGTAGATCCTTTGCTGCATTTTGGTGTACATATTGTGATTTTTGACTTTAGGCTTGGGAGTCCTTGTTAGTCTTTCCATGATTACATATTGAAGCCTCATTCTTCTTGTTAATCATCATTCTTGCCCTTACCCATGGGACTCCCTAATGAGCACAATTTGTTGTCTTTCAAGCTCGCTTTGAATTTTGAAAGAAACATCCAATGAGACTGTTTCTTTTCAATCTCATCTAGATTACTTGAGAAAAGTAGCCCCCCAAAAGTCTTCTTTAAGCCCTTTTTAAACTCTCTAAAATTGAAAATATTGTCGAGTGATCTTGTTTCCCTTCATGGTCGCCAAACTCAAATTTCAAGGCACATCTGTCCAGCGGTAGTTTACCCCTTTTTCAGTCGAGATGGATAATTTTACGAATAAAGGTATGCTCTAGGAACTTTGGTTGGCTAGAAGAGTATTCTTAGACGTAATTTTAACCCTTTTTCAGGCTTAAGGGAGTAAATTTTTGAAAAAGGAACTCTCCTTGGTTTTGGTTTATCTCTTTTTTAGGACTTGGAGATTATTTATGAAAAAGGAACGCCCCTCGGAGTCCATAATTAATCCTTTTTCAGAATCCCCAAATATGAAAAGATAGTCGAGTGACCTTGTTCCTTCACACTCGTTAAATTGGTCCAGAAAAACATCTACTTGGCATGAGTTTAACCCTTTTTCCAGCGAGTAGATTATTTAGGAAAAAGGTACGCCTCGGGAGATTCATCTCGCCATGAGAGTTCTCCTCAGTTATATTTTATACTTTTCGGGCTAAGGAGACTAAACCTAGAACTTTTTTGTGAGTCCATAGTTAAGCTCTTTTCAAACTCCTTAAAATTGAAAAGATCACCGTGTGAGCTTGTCTCAATCACACTCATTAAAATGGTTTTGAAGAGATGTCCTTTCAGTGCAAATTTAACCCTTTTTTGAGCCGATTGGACTAATTGCGAAAAAAGGTACTCCCTGGAGTCTTCTTTTGATGTTTTTCAGACTCTCTAAACGTGAAAAACTACTGACCTTACCTTCTTTGGGATCATAAAATTTACATGGAAGGAGTCTTGTTGTGTCATGTTTCATTGCATTGTGGGTCTTATCTTTGCATATTTTTCCTAATGCCAGCTGCATGTTGCTCTCAACTGAACCATTAAAGCATTCCTCATATGCAAGCCTTGCAACACATTTTTCCCTTTGCGATTTGACACCTTGACCCATGGAGGAATTTTCCTCAAGTGTCCTTTTCCTACACATGTCTCCTTTCTCTAAACATCAATATGTTCTATGCGCTTGGAACTAGTTTTCTTGCTTGCGACACTCGTTCCTCCTTTGTGATGTAGCATTCTTTTATTCTTTTTCAAGCTCATTTAAAAAATTGAAAAAGACAAAAAAATCAAATATTCCAAAAAGAGGGGACGAAAAATATACATTATTTTTTTCGGAAGCAAGATAGTCGCCCTTGGACAAAGCACATCCTTTTGTTTGTTCGTCAAGCATTGGGATCTAGTATGACCTTAGCAAGTCATTCTCGCTACATACAGTTGTGTCCTCCTCCATTTGGTTACACTTCCAAACATATGGAGAGTTTGTGGTGACTCCTACATCACAAAATTATGTCAATATTACGCTGTCTGAGTCTGATCATATTTCATTCCTTTTTCCAAGGGAAGTTTTATCCAACCTGAGTCAACCTTTTTGCATTTTATCTCTTGACTTCCATGAGTCATCCATCCTATGAGTCCATTCAAGTCTAGATTCAAAATAAACAAAGTTCTCTGCCTACTCATCGAGATCCTCCAGTCTTTTCCCGACGGCTTGTCTAAGACCTGAGGGTAGTGAGTCTTACACTCCCATTGTACTCGTACCTAAGTTTTGAATATATTGAAGTTGTTGCTCGAGCTATGAAGTCCTCATCTCGAGCTACACGAATCACTACCTTCTTGAAGATGCATATTGTACTTATATATCTTCAAATGATTTTGAGATGTATATCGGTTTTGTATTTCTTGCGACTAATATAGTGGAAAACCCCCCCTACGGACTACACTAGGGTTATAAAGTGCAGGAGGAGATAGCCATCTAAAGTATCCTACTTTTAACAATTATCTCGATAGTACCCCACATTCATGCATAAAGTACAAAGTATAGGGATCCGGTAGTCTTACCTTAAACTCCACGTCCACTGTCGATCCCTTTGCATTCGGTTGTTCCTCGACTGCAAATATCTTCCCAAGGCTGACCTGCATTCATCAAAAGACAAAAAAGAAACTACAAACATGCATTCTATATATGAATTAGTGGGTTAGATGTCATAATGAAATGTAAATCAAACATAAATATTGAACACATCATATGGAGGGACGGAAAAAGTACTTATTTATATTAATCTCACAAAGTCACTTACAAAATGAGATCGATAACTGCTCCTCGAACTCGGTCCTGGGCTCTTGTTCACCAAGATCCAACTGCTTCCACATATATTTCTCCTCTTCACCTCTCTCTAGGAAATGTATTAGGATAGTAATGGAGAAAAAAGGCTAGAATAGGGAATTTTGGCTAAAAACTAACAATGTGGCTACAAATTCTTAGGGCAAGGGGGGATTATGAAATGGGCAGAGTTCCACTTCTTTCATGCTTATTCTAGGAATGGGAACCCAACACCTTATTTTATATGCCAAAAATATAGTTATTTGGTTGGGTGATGGGCTATGGGCGGTCAATTGGTTAGGAAACTACCCAAAAGCCCGTATCCCCTTGCAACTTTTTACTTTTTTCAACTTTTGTGGGTATACGCGAGATATATTGGTGAAACTATCATACTTACGCAAGCTGTAGTTTTGCAGGAAGAATGTGTATGTGGGCAGTAGTGGTGCAGGGCACGTACATCTTTAAAAATAATGTTTTTTAAGAAGATCTTCCAATGATGGCTTGCCAAAAGTAGTAAGTAAGATAGCTTGATGTCAGGTATGCATATGTGGTGAAATTTAGGGTCATAACATATTCCCTCTAATGTGTGAGTTCAAAAGAGCATCTGATGGCCAAAATACATTACAAATATTCACCAACGTACGAAGCGAGTGAGCTCGGGACCAGAGTTCGGGAGGTGCCATCTGAAAAATAACAATTGTCTCATCGAGGTGGGCATACCCATGCTCAGGATGAAATAAATCATGGATGCCAATCAGATACACTACATATCCATGTCATATAACTATATAAAGTGTAGCCGTGAGTGTAGTGTCACTTTTCACTACCGAGGCTTTCAAACCTCTCGCTAACCAATATGTACATGGACTTTTACATGAAACATACAGAATTGTACAATCACATGCGTAACAACAAAGAGATACATTTTAATTCTCAGAATAAACATATAGTTACTGTTATAATTAGACAATCCATAGCTTTCAACAATAATTCACTTACACAGTGGAAAACATGATAACAGATCCAGTATAGTCATGATAAAATGTGGTAAAAATATAATTAAACACTTATCTTGTGACAGTAGAGAA
>JASDQU010213307.1:0-18486 GCA_032191745.1 Picea mariana
GTTAGACGTAAAGCAAGATGAGTCATGCTTCTGACCTCGTTGTTAGACGTAAAGCATGACGCTGTGTGTTCCTTGCTTCTGACCTCGTTGTTAGACGTAAAGCAAGATGAGTTATGCTTCTGACCTAGTTGTTAGACGTAAAGCATAACGTCGATGATTCCTCGCTTCTGACCTCATTGTTAGACGTAAAGAGAGATGTTGATGTTCCTTGCTTCTGACCTCATTGTTAGACGTAAAGCAAGATGAGTCATGCTTCTGACCTAGTTGTTAGACGTAAAGCATGATGCTGTGACTCCTCGCTTCTGACCTAGTTGTTAGACGTAAAGCGAGATGATGATATTACTTGCTTCTGACCTAGTTGTTAGACGTAAAGAAAGATGTGACTGACACTGAGCTATGATGTTAAGATAGTGTAGTACTATGATGTGATAGCCTAGTGCTGTGATGAGGTATCATTTTTACTGATACATGTTTGATGCAGATGATGATAGCATTCTTTTGAGAATGATGATGCTGTTGATGAAGAAAACTTCCGATGACTCATAAATGTGCTAGAAAATTGTTCAAGATGATATTGACGATACTGTCCTCGAGATGCCACCGATGATGCAGACCTCTCTCACCTGATGCTGATGAAGACTGATGAAGAATACCCTTCTTATTAAGGGGGAGTGTTAAAATAATGTAACTGCGAAGAGCATTCTTATTATTTTGTTATTGGATTAAATCCCCATTGTGGATTAATCATGTCATTATTATTATTTTTATTATTAGATTAATCCCCATTGAGGATTAATCAAGTTGATAATTGTATAAGGACCAAATCCCCTTTTGCGGATTGGTCATCAGACAATTACAATGTGCAGAATAAGAAGTCGGCCCCAACAGTTATAATGAAAGGGCCATATTTAATTAAAGGTGGATTTACCCACCCAGTGTGAGAGGTTGGACTTGCCAGATGGTGACTCTTCACATGTGCCAGATTGATATAAATAAGAGGCTAGTGCCTCTCTTCTTACACACACTTCACTTGCTCATTCTCTTATGAGGCAAGTTGCATTTTCAAGTTGGAGAGAGGAGAAGAAGAGTGGCACATCTCTTGGAGGAGGGTTTTCTGTATTGGTTGAGTTATCTCTTGAACATTGTATAAGCTATTTATGATAAGGAAGTTTTTTCTGGGTTATCTTCCCCTAGAGGGTTTCCCAGGATAAATGCTGTGTCTCTTGTGGATGTGTATTTCTCAGTGATCTTGTTCTTATTATGATCTTATCTTATGAAATGAAAAGAACTATAATAATGGCATAAAAATTAACACACTGGAGTAGCGTACCAACCTACATTGGGGTTAGTCAATCTTCAACATAAATAATCTTTACTCCTCCCTAGGCTAGATCTAAGGATTTCCCATGATATATTATTATTCTCTTGTAAAGGAAGTTGAGCTAGAATCTACGTAAAGAGTAGCCCTTCCCCATTTGTACTCATGATTGGATTTTTGGAGCTTCCACTCCTTGGAGCTTAATTGACATATATTTTCTTGGAGTAAATCGATGTATAAGGGATCCTTATTTGTGGACATCGGTGTCAATTATTAACGCTCTTCTATCTTAGTTTCTATTTGGTGCATAAAGATTGATTGTGAATGATCAAGTCTTTTGCAAGCTAACTAGATCGATCCATTGAAGGGAAATTCTACCATAGGAAGGAAGACGTTTTGGGGTAGCTCCTCCTTTGTCAGCTTGATAATTATTTGATGCCTTGCTTTGTTTATCGATTTTAGGAACCATAACAAGGGTATTGAGTATGTGTATCAATCTATGGTTGATATTGTTGGTGAAGGTTTCTCACTTGAGGACCCCTTCTTGTAGGGCCTTGGTGTTCATTGTTAATATTGATTAGATAAGATATTATTCTTCCCCATGGGTTCTAGTATCTTTATCTTAATCCTTGGATGAAATAGACCAATTCTGAAGAGTGGTGTTCTTATTGACCCTGTAAGCCCCTTTGATTCACCTTGAATCCATTTCCCTTTTTGAGTTTGGCACTGATCTCTACTTCCTTCCATCACCTCTTTTAAGATACTAAAAACCCCAACACATTGTTTTACTAAAGCTACTTTCACTTCACCTTTTGCCTCATTGCCCAAATTTAGAAATCCTACAAAAGATACCCCCCTTGAGCTAGAGTATATCTAACCTAAAGTGAAGAGGATAGGTTGCTTAGGTGATAATGGTAACCGCCCTAATAGTTTCCCTTGAGTTGTAAATTGTGAATTAGGGATTTTATAATTAAGTAAAAACTGGGAGGATAGGTTGCTTAAGAGATAATGGTTGATCTTGTTGGTGAAGGTTACTCACTTGAGGACCCCTTCTTGTAGGGCCTTGGTATTCATTGCTAATATTGATTAGATAAGATACTATTATTCCCCATGGGTTCTAGTCTCTTTATCTTAATCCTCAGATGAAATAGACCAATTCTGAAGAGAGACTTTCTTATTGACCTCATAAGCCCCTTTGATTCACCTTGAATCCATTTCCCTTGTTGAATTTGGCACTGATATCTACTTACTTCCATCACCTCTTTTAAGATACTAAAAACCCCAACACATTGTTTTACTAAAGTTACTTTCACTTCACCTTCTGCCTTATTTCCCAGATTTAGTAATCCTACAAAGGATACCCCCCTTGAGCTAGAGTAGAGCCAACCTAAAGTGAATATGATAGGTTTCTTAGGTGATAATGGTAACCACCCTAATAGTTTCCCTTGAGTTGTACATTGTGGATTAGGTATTTTATCATTAAGTAAAAACTGGGAGGTAACAGACCCACAAGGTGATTGAGCACAAAGATGTTGTCTTTAATGAAATTCTTAGTCAGTATCCACGAATATCTTTCCCAATTCTTTCCAATCATCATTTATAGACAATTTAAGTGGACCTTCTTCTCAACACTTTGATGATGATTCTCCCTCTATGATTTTTTCCTCGAGCACTCTTTCTACAATGATACGACGTATGGGTATATTGATGGTGAGAATCTCACTAATTCTCTGGAAGTCACTTCTTTTGTAATGATTTCACCTTCTAACATTTCAAACGCTATGAAACTCCATAATGTTTAAGACAACTATTCTATAGAGTGATCTACTCCAAGTAAACCAAGACCTATGCTCAAATGATATATATATGATATTTTAGACTCTACCAGTTTTCTTGCACCTAAAGGTCAACTTGGCCCTCTTTGACACACTTCTACTCCTTGAGCCCTTCTCACCAAGATAGACACTAAAAGAGACTCCTCAATTAATAATTATGCCAAAAACTCCCCTGAATGGGAAGTAGCTATGGTTGTTGAGCATAAGGTTCTAATAAAAAGTCAGACTTGGGAATTAGTCCCCTAACCCAAGGGTAAGAATGTTGTTTGATATTAGAGGTGTGCAAAACCAAGTATGATGTTGATGGACAAATTGACAAGCATAAGGCTCAACCTGTTGCTAAAGGTTTTCACAAAGGAAGGTATTGACTCTAATGAAACTTTTTCTCCAATTCCTAAGATAGACTCAATTGTGGTGATACTATCTATATTTGCTTCTTAGAGTTGGGCAGTGGATTAGAAGGGTGTCAAAAGTGCCTTTCTTTGTGGACAACGTGGTCTGCAAACTTGACAACTTGATGTAAAGTGTTAATAAATATTTATATGGACTCAAGCAGGGATCTCGTACCTACTATGAGAAGATTGATAAATTCTTTCTCAATTGCATATTCTCTCACTTTGAAGTTCAACTGAATACTGTTATGTTATATGTGAATGATTTGATTATGACCGAAGGCTCGTCTTCATGCATTAAATAACTAAACCTAAGGCTTCAAGATTCAATGGAAATGACTAATCTTGGTATAGTTTGCTACATTCTTGGCCATTAGATCACTCAATCCTCCTTAGGAATCCCTCTTTTCACACAGTCTGTATTGGATCTGTTGCAACCAGTGTTGTATATCACGACGATATATCGGATATATAGCCGATATTTTGAGGGGGCCAATATTTTCCAAGGAAAGTATCGGGACACATCCGATATTTTCAAAGTGTCGTGACTCATCCATTAACTCGCGAGAAATTAGGAAAGTGTCACGATTCGAAGGAAAGTGTCGGCTTGTTGGGTAAAAGGGAAGAAAATGTGCGTGTGAAAGGGTTTTAGAGGCCCTGAGTTGCCTTTTTCACTCATTGTTTCATTTCTAAGGTATGAGAGATCTAGAGAGGTGTGAGGGAATTCATTGTGCATCTATCCAAGGAGGATAAATCCAAGGATCTTGTTGCGATTAGTGCCAATGGAGAGATCAATATTTCCAGGTATGATCCAAAACATTTTTCTTTCTTTTGTTTGAAGTTTGAACTTGATGTTTTGAACTTTGTTTTTTAGAGTTAGGCTAGGACTTGCAATGTGCCTCTTCTTGTTGTTTTTGAATGGATGATTCAATCATTCTGATTCATCTAGATCTCATTATTTAACCTTTGCATTATCATGTGTTTATTTTTTATTTTTTTTGTGCCATAGGTTTAATATTTTCATCTAAGAATTTTTTTGAAGGCATTGGATCCAATGTGCGTGTATAGTGAACCAGTGGAACTTCCCAATAGACAAATATTGAAATGCAATCTTTGCGGCAATTTTTTATATGGAGGAATTAGTTATCCAGATTATTTTCGGCACGGAATGAGAGCGGGGATGTATTAAAGAAATGCACAGAGATATCATAGATATACAATAATATAACATAAATGTAGCAGATATGCAACCATAAAGACATAAATACAATAATACACGATTTCTATTAATGAAATAAATGTACAGAGACTGTAAAAATACAGAGTGGAAGACTCGCTAGAATGGTGGCAACTTATCTTTGATAAGAGATGTCACAGATACTCGCATTGACAAGAAGATGATTACAATGAGGATCTGAAGGCCTTTTTACAATTGACAGGAATGCCAAAAACCCTAGACATCCAAAAACCTAACCCTAGGATATGAAGCACCAAAAGTCATGTGGGCCTTGTTTGGGTAAGTTAGTACATCAACTTCCCAGGGTCGTAACTTTTGCATACGATCTCCGTTTTAGGCGCATGATAGCCCGTTGGAAAGGTATCATCGTGGAACTTTGTAACTTTTCTCCCAGTAAGTTTCCCACTAATGTTTGACATGGGGGAGAGCTTTAAGGAGTGCGAAGGTGATCTTTTCCCTGTCAAAAAAATTTTGAACAAAGAAATAACCTTCTAACAGATTTACCATTTGTCTAGGGCATCCGCATCTATCTGACCTTCAAATATGGGAATATCAAAATTAACTTGTACCTTGAAAGGAGAGGTGCTTCCAAAGTGGTTGTTTGATGAAGGTGCACCTATTTCTATCGACAGGCGTTGAAGGATGTGGGAAAAATTGTCCATCATTTCGTCCCTCTGTCGTGTGGGAGCTTGCTCAAGCAACATATTTATAGGATCGTTTGCTCCGTCATTTTTCTTTTCTTCCACCATGGAGGTTTTCTTGGGTGTGCGAGAGCGATTGTCTTTAAGGGAGACAAGCTCGAGACCCAACTTTCTATACTCGGACGTCGCCAGGGACATGCACTGAAAAACGATCAAGAGAAACCTGCTTTGATACCACTGATCCAGATTATTTTCGGCACGAAATGAGAGCAAAGATGTAATAAAGAAATGCACAGATATATCGCTGATATCCAATAATATAACATAAATGTATCATATATGCAACCATAAACACATAAATACAGTAATACATGATTTCTATTAATGAAAGAAATGTACAGAGTGGAAGACTCACTAAATGGTGGCAACTTATCTCTGAGAAGAGATGTGACGAATACTCACATTCGCAAGAAGATGATTACAATGAGGCTCTGAAATCCTTTTTACAATAAACAGGAATGTCAAAAACCATAGACATCCAAAAACCTAACACTAGGAGATGAAGCGTCAAAATTCATGTGGGCCCCGTCGGGGTAAATTGGTACATCAATTTCCCGGGGTCGTAACTTTGGCATACTATCTTTGTTTGACGCATATGATACATCATTAGAAATATATATCCGAGGAGTAAAACCGTTGGCCTAATAATAATTTTGAATAGGTATATGCCTAAAAAACATAGTTAGGGCCTCAAAATGACTCCGGAAGTTCAGGACCCGAAAAACTGCCAAAAATAGTAAATTACCAAAATTGCCAAAAAACTATTTTGAGCCAGTTGGAAAAGGTGGGTGGCCACCAATATCCACCTGGATCAATCCTCCCTCATTAGGATGAAATGGTCTCCATTGCGTTGAGTGTCCAAGGGAGAGGAAAAAGCGTTTGCTGAATCTACATCTTGATGAGCTGCTTGCCTTGTTGGGGAAGTTGCGCTGCTTAGCTTGTTGAAGGTTATCACGAACATGTGGCTGGAAGGGTTGGACCTTTTTAACTAGTCTGATTACATGAGGTTCCTGTGTGCAGAAGGAATCTTTACACTTTTCTGCAATCTTGTAGACCTGCTTCTGTAGGATAGAAGGTGCTTGGGACGAGGCTGTAGTGGTTGTAGTATCTTTCTATTCACCCTTTGAAAAAATTGTGAAGAAGCTGAATTTTGTAGTATGAGATACTACCTTGCGGCACTGTTTAGGTGGGACAGTAGTTGGAACTACCTCTAGTATTCTGTAGATATGACCCCCCAAAATAACAATGACACTACGATGTTGAGACTCATAAACAACATGGAACTTCCACATATATGGCTGGCCCAAGAGAACATCACATACATCCAATGGGGAAACATCACATAATACCTCATTCTTGAAGGGGTAGATTTCGTATGACAATCGATACTGCTGGCTGACACAAAGATCTCGTCCTTGGCGAAGCCACCCAATGATGTATGGTTGTGGGTGTGGTGTTGTCGTCAATCCCAACTGTTTGATAACCTCTGCTAAGATTAGGTTCTTCTGGCTTCCGCTATCAACAATAAAATGTAGAGGGGTCCCCTTCACCCACATATGTGAATGAAAAAGGTGCTCCCCCTCTTCAAGATTTGTTGGTTCTTCTGGTTGAATTGCTGCAGTCGTGAAAATAGCAATGGGGTCTGCATTAATGATTTGTCTTTTACTAGTATTTTCAGAATCGGATTCCGAATTAGGGTTCGTCTCCTTGTATTTGATCTTGGCCACCAATTACTATTTTGAACGACATTCATTGGTGTTGTGCCAAGGGATTTTATGAAATTCACACTGTTTTCCGGTGTTCTTTTTTGTCTTGCCGTGACCATTCTTTTCCTGTGTCTTGGAATGGTTTTCGGGAGACTTTTTGTTAGGGCTGTCTTTTTCATACTTTGGTTGTTGCAGATTTGTAGACTTGGACTCCCGTTTGTTCTAGTGCTTAAATTTCTGCTTGATTTTAACAACATATCGATAAGCAGCACCGAGTGATGAGATTTCCAGAAAATCCATTTTAGTTTGGATATCTGTGTAGAGCCCCATGGTATTTCAAAACCAAGTTTCGTTCAGAGTCTTTGATACCCAGCTTGATGCACAAGGTGTGGAAGATATCGGTGAACTCTGGAACTGCTTGGCCCCTCTCTTGTCACAGTATGGTCGATCTCATGTAATGGTCCTCATATTTGCCAACAAGGTAATATTGTTCCTTTACCGCATCCACAAAAAAATCCCAAGTGGGCTCGACTCCATATATTCCAAACTGCTCTATGAAAATTTTCTCCTAGCAAGTTTCCCACCAATGCTTGACATGGGGGCAAGCTTTAAAGAGTGCGAAGGTGATCTTTTCCCCGTCGAAAAAATTATGAACAGAGAAATAACCTTCTAACAGATTTAACCATTTGTCTAAGGCATCCGCATCTATCAGACCTTCAAATATGGGAATATCAATATTAACCTGTACCTTGAAAGGAGAGGTGCTTCCAAAGTGGTTGTTTGATGAAGATACGCCTGTTGCTATTGATAGGCGTTGTAGGATGTGGGAAAAATTCTCCATCATTTCGTCCCTTTGTCACGTGAGAGCTTGCTCAAGCAACATATTTATAGGATTGTCTGCTTCGTCATTTTTTATTTTCTTCAGCCATGGAGGGTTTTTTTGGTGTGCGAGAGCGATTGTCTTCAAGAGAGACAAGCTCGAGACCCAACTTGCTATACACAGACCTCGTCGGGGACATGCATTGAAAAAATGATCAAGAGCAGCCTGCTCTGATACCACTGATCCAGATTATTTTTGGCACGATATGAGAGAGGAGTTGTAATAAAGAAATGCACAGAGATATCGTGGATATCCAATAATATAACATAAATGTATCAGAGATGAAACCATAAACACATAAATACAATAATACACGATTTCTATTAATGAAAGAAATGTACAGAGACTGTAAAAATACAGAGTGGAAGACTCGCTAGAATGGTGGCAGCTTATCTATGAGAATATATGTGATGGCTACTCACATTCAAAAGAAGATGATTACAATGAGGATCTGAAAACATCTTTACAATAAACAGTAATGTCAAAAACCCTAGACATCCAAAAACCTAACACTAGGAGATGAAGCGTCAAAAGTCATGTGGGCCCTGTCAGGGTAAATTGGTACATCAATTTCCTGGGGTCGTAGCTTTGACATACTATCTCCATTTGACGCATATGATAGATCGTTAGAAATATTTATTTGAGGACTACAACCGTTGGCATGATCATAATTTGATCGGTAGATGCTCAAAAAATGTCGTTTAGGGCCTCAAAACAGCTCTGGAAGTTCAGGACCCGAAAAACTACCAAAAATAGTAAATTACCAAAATTGTCAGAAAACTATTTTGAGCCAGTTAGAAATGGTGGGTAGCCACCAATATCCACCTGGATCAATCTTCCCTGAAGAAGAAATGGTGTCCATTGCGTTGAGTGCTCGGGGGAGAGGAAAAAGAGTTTGCTGAATCTGCATCTTGATGAGCTGCTTGCCTTGTTGGGGAAGTTGCGTTGCTTAACTTGTTGAAGGTTTTCACAAACATGTGGCTGGAAGGGTTGGACCTTTTTAACCAGTCTAGATATATGAGGTGCCTGTGTGTAGAAGGAATCTTTTCATTTTGTTGCAATCTTTTCGATCTGCTTCTGTTGGATAGAAGGTGCTTGGGCCGAGGCAGTAGTTGGAACTACCTCTGGTATTTTGTAGAGATGACCCCCCAAAGTAACAATGACACTACGGGGTCAAGACTTATAAACAACATGGTGCTTCCACATATATGGTTGGCCCAAGAGAACATCACATACATCCAATGGGGAAACATCACATAATACCTCATCCTTGAAGGGATGGATGTCGTATGACAATCGACACTGCTGGCTGACACGAAGATCTCGTCCTTGGTGAAGCCACCCAATGCCGTATGGCTGCGGGTGTGGTGTTTTCGTCAATCCCAACTGTTTGATGACCTCTACTAAGATGAGGTTCTTATGGCTTCCTCTATCAACAATAAAATGTACCGGGGTCCCCTTCACCCACATCTGTGAATGAAAAAGTCACTCCGCCTCTTCAAGATCTATTGGTTCTTCTGGTTGAATTGCTGCGGTCGCGACAATAGCAGCGGGGTCTGCATCGATGATCTGTCTTTTACCAATATTTTCTTTATCAAATTCTGAATTAGGGTTCGAATCCTTATCTTTGATCTCGACCACCAATCACTGTTTTGAGCGACATTCATCGGTGTTGTGCCAAGGGATTTTGTGGAAATCGCACCATTTTCCGATGTCCTTCTTTGTTTTCTGTTACACATTATTTTCGTCATCCCTATGACTGTTAATGATGTAAACCTATCTATTGCATTCAGAGGGGTCATTAGCCTGGATTCCTAAAGAAAGAAGGGAGAAGAAATTTTCCTGAGAGAAGAAGTTGTGTTTTCCTCTTTAAAAACCCTATTTTGGAGGATTTAGGGTGCGAAAATGCCTAATTTCCCCAGGCTGCACTATATCTAGGGCATGGAGTTTCCGCAGGCTACACTATAGCTAGGTCACGATGGCCTTTGTACATGGGAAAAATTAGCATTTTCTCGATGCTTATAGAAGGAGAAGCTTCTATGGTGAGGTGGCCTCCGAATGGTTTGGATCTTAATCGCTTTCATGATTTAGTGGGATCATCCTAACCTCCTCATCTTATCCTCTTCAACTTATAAAAGGAGAGGAGCTCTCATGGAGAAAGTTAGCTTGATTGAGTTGAATTTGGCTTGAGATTGTTAGCTTGGTTAGATTATCTTTGAGCTTTTCTTTGTCAAGATAGATTGTGAGTAGCTATCAGATCCATGGTCTCAAAATCCTTGGAGCAAGAAGTGTGTGGGAAGCAAGGAATCGTTGGAAGGAACCTTACGACATCAAGGCATCCAGTTGTAATCTCTCTTCCTATTATTTAATATAATACATTGGCATGTTTCTTTCCCATAGAATTATCTTATTTTATTGCATAATTCCTTGATCCTATGCATAGGTTGTCATTGAATATACTCTCTCTGGTTTCACTTTGATTGGTTTGTGTCTCACTGCAGGATCAATATCACAAGAGCACCGGAGCAAAAAAGGAACAACAAAGACATAAGGAAGCGACATTTAAAGGTATGTCTATCATCTTTTGTTTGGTAGTAAATTCAATGATTAGAGCCTAGGGAAAGCGCCATGTCCTGTTTTGTTCTAGATCCGGGTGGATCTAGGGAGATTAGTTTATGTACGCATTTACCGATTTATCCTACAACAAAATTGGCGACTCCACTGGGGAAAAATTTGTTTTCCTAGTTTTCCTTGTTTTCTTGCTTTGATTGTTTGGTTTCTATTTTCCGAGTCACTGGAAGATTCAGCTTGACTATCTGACAGTTAAAATTCACAAGAAAACCTTCTTAATTTTTAATTTTTTCCTATTTTGGAAGATTTCCGCACCCTACCAGTTTAGAACAGCGCGGAAATGCCACACCCTACCCATATTTGGCCTGCTGAAATCAGTGATTTCTGCACTGTGCTAGTCTTCCAGCCTGCATAAATTGTGAAAGAATTTGTATTTGGTAGTTTTCCCTGCCCAGATTTGTGATATGGTTCTGGGGTGATTTGTTGGATTTGTTTACAATCTGCTAGACAACTTTGAAATTGCTTTGAGCATATTTGCTTTGTTTGGTTTTGGAATATTTAGTCTCTTTCTTTGAGTGTCTTTCAGTTACAAATCACTGTCTTTTCTTTAGAATTGTTTTGTGAAAGAACTTCTTTTTCTTTTATTGAATAGTTCGTGTTAAAAGAGAAAATTGTTTGGGTTAGTTCGTTTCATGTCTATTTGCTATTGATTTTAGCTATCTTTGAAACAAAAAGTTTTAATTTCTTTCTTTATATTAGATTGGGGTATATTTGCATTTGAAGTAGTGAAATTACATGATCCTTGGCATTTTTGGTCTTGGTGTACAGTCTCTTTTTCTCATTTCTTGAGAATCTTGATATTGATGAGTTTAATATATTTTGGGACATTGTGCATATGGGAATGATAAATTTTTTCTCCTTCTCGTAGCATAGCCTTCATCGAAATGAAAAGATTGCATCTTCATTTCTTTGCATAACTTTCAAGTCGGTCAAAACACCATGTTGTCCATGCCATTTTCCTTTTGAGTAACAACAACCTTAAAAATAAAGCGCTTATAAAAATTGATTGGACATTTTTATATTTTCTGGTAGCAAACCTACATTAGATTGGTTTAGGGATTTGGAATAGGTGTGAAAGATAAATTTCCAAAGATGCAAACAAACATAGAATCTTGCGTTAGGGAGTGGTGAAATCCACTTATTACATTTTGTCCTGGGAAGCCCTTCTAACACAAGGGTCAATCACGAGGTCGCATTGAGACTAGCAGAGTTACTCACCATGTTTTGTTGGTCTTGGTGTAGAGATTGTGCATATTATGGGGGTCGCTTGAAGGTATACCCACAATGATGAGTGGAATCCTTTCAAGTTGATTTCGGGCTAGATACCTTGCCTTTGCATGTGGATCAAACTGTCGACTGTTTCCCCAGGCATCACTGTCGTAATTAGTAACCTTAGTGGCCTATTTCTTTAGGGTATTTACACAAGGTGACTGTGGAAGGGAAAGTCTTCACAGTACCTGGAATCGACGTTGGCCAAACTCACTCGGGCTCCTTGGAGGGTATACCCACGATTATGTGTGGGAGATTGCACCAGGGTGTAAGTCCGTTAAGCAGGTCGTCAACATAACTTTTCCACCCGCTCTATCGCAGCTCCTTCTTGCTTTGTTCCTGCGACGTTGGATTTCATCACCAACTAGTGTTTTCATTGTGAGAAGGTTTTGTTTGCTTGCTTGCTTACTAGATTTTTAGCGTGTGTTGTTTGTTTTCCCTAGTGGACTCTATATTGGTTTTTCATTTGATGGCGTCAGTTCCCGAAATGACCAATGAAGGAACTCCTGCTCCAGGGGAACCTTTTGTTTTTCCTTCTTACAAAAACATTGGTCCTCCTCACATCACTACTTTGAGCCTTCCAGGTCTCACAATTGGACTACCGGTATGGTTGTTTTCCACTCAGGTAGTCTCGAATGAAGTTAGTGCTTCATTTGTAAGCACTTCCCCCCAAGAAAATCAACCTCATTTTGATCCTTCGCCTTCTTCGCCAGTAAGATCTTCTTCACCTTCTTCACCTGTAAGGTCTCCCGTTTCATCTTCTTCATTGAGTGAAAGATCTAAAGCTAGTAACTTGGTGGATAAGAAGAAGAAGAAAAGGAAGAATAAGAAGAAGAAAAATAAACAAGGATCCACACTTCCAACCACTGTCTGTTGGAAAGAAACCAGTTACTGTTAATCGTGCTGGGAGTGTTGATGATATCAAAATCACCCAAACAACCCATAAGCCTAAGTACCCTTGCAGGCTTTGTAAGGGTAGTCATCTTCTTAAATATTGCCCTGGTCTATCCAAGGTTAGAGAAGCATGGTATACACACCCTCACCAACCCATGTTATCAGCCTCTGAACAACATGTTGATGACCCCCCATCAACTAGTCAAAATATCATTGGGAAGAAGAAAAGTACAACCAAGTTCCCATGTATGTTATGCAAAGGGCGTCATCTAACTCACCTTTTCCATCGTATGGACGAAGCCTCGAAATTACTGGAATACATGACCGTTTCACCACCCCAGCTTCTAGCTTCTTATCGTAAGCTTTCTCTGAACCCACCTATAGTTGATGGAATGATCAATCCGGTTTCCTTACTGGTCAGCCCGGTTGATCAGGTAGTTAATCTGGTCACGTCTTCAGTTGAACCAGTTGACCAAGTGGTTGATCCGATCCCATCCTCGGTCAATCCCACTCTCCCATTAGAGAGTGAAACCCAAGAGGTCGATTCATTTCAACCCATCGACCCCATCCTCCCCTTGGAGAATGAAACTCAAGTGGTCAACCTGATCTCATCATCGGTCGATCCTACTCTCTCACTCTAGAGTAAACCTGATACTGCCCACGTTTTTCTTGTTGATACAGACTCTACCATGTCGGGGGTAATTCCTCCTTCTGCCATGGAACCCCCTCTTTGTAATGAGACCATCCTTTTTAATTGGGGTGTGCTAATTGGACCTTGTCTTCCTTCTCACATTCCTTTCTAGATTACAATACAGGTTTGTGGTCAGGACGTTCCTCAGATGCTGATAGATGAAGGTGCATCCGTTAGTATTTTATCTTTTCTTGCTTGGCAAGATTTGGGTTGTCCTCAGCTTGCGCCAGTTACACAGAATCTGTTAGATTTCAACAGAAGAACCAGTCAACCTTTAGGGACCCTTCCTCAGTTTCTTGTAACTTTGGGAGGGAAAACTGTCTTTATTGATGTCATGGTAGTCCAAGACCCCTTGGATTTTGATTTACTCCTTGGGCGGGATTATGTCCATGCCATGAAAGCTATTGTGTCCACTCTTTTTTGTGTGATATATTTCCCTCACGATGGAAGAATTGTGACCTTCCATCAACTTTCATTCATCGGTCTTGACTGGATTACCTCCCTAAACGGTTCATATATGCGGATAGTATCGCCCCCGCCACAAGTCAATTATGTGGTGTTGTCTCCCATGCCTTTAGTTTTCGATGCAGATGATCCTTTCACTGTAAGCTCACTCCCTTATGAATTAGATCCGGTAGTTGACATGGTAATCTCTTCGGTAGGGCTATTGGAGCCTAACCTCCTTACCCCTCTCGCGACCGTCGACATGTGTTCCTTCTAGAGTGTGTTTCTTCTATCGAGTGAAGATATCTTGGAGGCCATGATTGAGTTTTGTCCCTTGACATGTTGTCCCTCTAGAGCACTGTCCTCTTGGAAGCTGTGATCAAGAAGAAGCCTCGAGCATGATTTTCTGATTTCAAGCTCCTTAAAAAATGAAACCAGCTTTGAGCATAGTTTTCTTCTTTCAAGTTCATTAAAAAATGAACCTAGCTACGAGGATAATTTTTGAATCTCTGTAGCAACCTCGTTAAAAAATGAAATAGAGGTTATGAGCATAGTTCCTGTTTCCGTGTCAAGCTCATTAAAAAATGAAACAGTGGTCCGGGGATTATACCTAGAGTCACGAGCATAGTTCTTCTCCTATGTCAGGCTCGTTAAAAAATGAAATAGTTTTCCCCCTCTCTTTTTGAGTCAAGTCCTTCGTCTAGAATTTGAAGTTTCATTTCATCCACCTGTGCCGTTGGGCGAAACGAAGCTTGGGGGGAAATACTTTCAGCCTCTAGACTTCATGCTGAAGTAGAGCCGCTAGTTTCTTAAGCTAGGGGCTAAGTACCAACCATCCCTGTGTAATGCATTGGGAAGTCCAAGCATAGTTTTCTATGGTTCAAGCTTGTGTAAAAATGAAACCAGGTCCAAGCATAGTTTTGTTTTGTTTTAAAGATTGCGTAAAAATGAAAACAATCCTGAGCTTAGTCTTTGTTCTTTCTCATGCTCGTAAATACATGAGAATAAGTTACCGAGCTCAGTCTTTGTTCTTTCTCGTGCTCGTAACTCAATGAGAATGTAACCGAGTATACTTTTATCACTTTTTTGGACTCGTAAAGGTTATACGAAAAATGAAGCCTCTGGAGTTCCCTTTAAGCTCTTTTCAGACTCTCTAAACATGAAAAGATTGCCGAGCGACCTTGTTCTTTTCACGTTCATAAAAGTATTTGAAGAAAACGTTTGATGGGCGATAGTTTATCACTTTTTCGGTCCTATCGAACTATTTTACGAAAAATGAACTGGGAGAGTTCTCTTTAAGTGTTTTTCATACTCTCAAAATATGAAAAACCCCCGAGTTTTCTATCTTTGGACTCGTTAAACAAACATCGAAAGACCCACATGGGACCAAACCACTCCTTCTTAGGGTTCATTAAACATGATTTGAGGGACTCGTTCGAAGGATGAGCTTACATTACAAGCATATGTTATCCTCCTCAAGCTTGTGTAAAAACAAAGAGGTACTCGCCAAAAATTGTGGGGGAAAAATTGGGAAAGAAATGTGTCTAAACCTATATTTTATGGAAGAGTCACTTTTGAACATGACACCCTTTCACTCACCTTGTGTCTAGGTTGGAAAAATCGCTTGTCTCTTGATCATACTCCTTTATAAGATTACAAATTGGTCTGTGATCCCTGTTGTTGAGTAAGTGTTTCCAAGACAGTTGTAGTGTCATCAATATGTTCAAAGAGAAGTTCAACCCTGAAAGCCTCCTATCGTGTCGGCCATTCTACATCCTTAAGCCTTCTATTGCGTTGACCATCCTTGAGTCAGTCCTTAATCACTGGTTACTTTGATCTACTTCAAATCTTGTTACCCATTTCGTGTCATTGATGGGGGATACATTAAGGCCCTCCTCTAATGAGTCTTTTCCTGTGGACTTCAACTCATTATCCATGAATTAGACTTAGAAACCAATTGGTACCTTGGAACTTGCATGCCTCAATGGCAGGTTTCCTCGCTTTCGACAACGGGTTTTCATTATTGACCTTTGATTGAGATATTCCACCGAGTGTTCGACTCCAGCTCATTAATTCGCATTCGTTGGATTGTAATAGAGTAACTTGGGAGTCATTGACATTAATGGTGATTTCCCTCGCACTTGTTAATGATTCTCATCATTGACCGGTAATCAAGTGGTTTCTACCATGTTCGACTTCAACACATGTATTCACATGGTTAGATTCGTACTATAGAGTGGTGGAGATAAAGACCCTGAATCTTTTCTCATAGATTTAGGTTGCGTTGGAGTATATACAGTTTGTACTGTTGCATAGATCCACATTGTATGTCTCATGTCTATGTTCAAATTTGAGTCTTTAACACATATATCCACAATGTATTTTTGGTGGCTATGTTCAAATTTGAGTCATAATGGCATGGATCCACAGTGTATGTTTGGTGGCCATGACCTGTATTAATTGACATGGATCTTTGCATGTCGAAATTTATTCTTTGAGTCATTTGTATTTTGAGTATGGGAATGCCTACCTCAGTGATGATATATTATTGTACTGTATTTCCTTGTTTGTCGGCAAGTTTTGAATCGACTGTTCCTTGTTCCCTACACACATTCGACAAAGTATTTCAGCTATCACTTTGTTCTAACTTCATACTTTGGGGGGATCTCTGTTACACATTATTTTTGTCATCCCTATGACTGTTAATGATGTAAACCTATCTGTTTCCTTCAGAGGGGTTAGTAGCTTGAATTCCTAAAGAAAGAAGGGAGAAGAACTTTTCCTGAGAGAAGAAGTTGTGTTTTCCTCTATAAAAACCCTATTTTGGAGGATTTTCGCGGGCTACACCATAGCTAGGGTGTGGAAATTCCTGATTTCTGCAGGCTGCACTATAGCTAGGGCATGAAGTTTCCGCAGACTACACTATAGCCAGGTTGCGGTGGCCTTCGTACATGGGAAAAATGAGCATTTTCTTGATGCTTATAGAAGGAGAAGCTTCTATGGTGAGGTGGCCTCCGAATGGTTTGGATCTTACTCGCTTTCATGATTTAGTGGGATCATCCTAACCTCCTTATCTTATCCTCTTCAGCTTATAAAAGGAGAGGATCTCTCATGGAGAAAGTTAGCTTGATTGAGTTGAATTTGGCTTGAGATTGTTAGCTTGGTATGATTGGCTTTGAGGTTTGCTTTGTCAAGATAAGTTGTGAGTAGCTATCAGATCCATGGTCTCAGAATCCTTGGAGCAAGAAGTGTGTGGGAAGCAAGGAATCGTTGGAAGGAACCTTACAACATCAAGGCATCCAATTGTAATCTCTCTTCCTATTATTTAATGTAATATAGTGGCATGTTTATTTCCCATAGAATTATCTTATTTTATTGCATAATTCCTTGATCATATGCATAGGTTGTCATTGAATATACTCTCTCTGGTTTCACTTTGATTGGTTTGTGTCTCACTACAGGATCAGTATCACAAGAGCACCAGAACAAAATAGGAACAACAAAGACATAAGGAAGCGACATTTAAAGGTATGTCTCTCATCTTTTGTTTGGTAGTAAATTCGATGATTAGAGCCTAGGGAAAGTGCCATGTCCTATGTTGTTTTGTTCTAGATTCAGGTGGATATAGGGAGATTAGTTTATGTCCACATTTACTGATTTATCCTACAACATTGTCATGTGAACCTTCTTTTTTTGTGGCTTGCACTGGTTTTCAGGAGACTAGTTGTTGTGGATTTGCAGACCCAAACTCCTATTTGTTTTGGTGCTTATATTTTTGCTCGATTTTAACAACATATCGATAAGCAACACCGAGTGATGAGATGTCCAAAAAATCCATTTAAGTTTGGATGTATCTATGTAGAGCCACATGGTATTTTAGAACCAAGTGTCTTTCAGAGTCTTTGATGCCCAGCTTGGTGCACAAGGTGTGGAAGATATTGGTGAAATCTTGAACTGCTTGGCCCCTCTCTTGCCGCAATGTGGTCCATCTCACGTACCATTCCTTATAGTTTCCAACATGCTAATATTGTTACTTTACCGCATCCACAAAAAAATCCCAAGTGGGCTCAACCCCATATATTCTAGAATCCTGTGTGGAACTTTTCTCCTAGTAACTTTCCCACCAATGTTTGACATGGGGGAGAGATTTAAGGAGTGTGAAGGTGATCTTTTTCTTGTAGAAAAAATTATGAACAAAGAAACAACCTTCTAATAAATTTAACCATTTGTCTAGGGTATCCACATTTATTTGACTTTCAAATACGGGAATATCAAAATTAACCTGTACCTTGAAAGGAGAGGTGCTTCCAAAGTGGTTGTTTGATGAAGATGTGCGTGTTTCTATTGATAGGCATTGAAAAATGTGGGAAAAATTCTCCATCATTTCGTCCCTCTGTCACGTGAGAGCTTGCTCCAGCAACATATTTATATGACCGTCTGTGTAGGGACCCGGATTTCATTTAAGCTACTATAATTTAAAACAAAGTA
>JASDQU010213308.1:0-18485 GCA_032191745.1 Picea mariana
CCTGGAAATCCCCTTCATGCTCCACCTGGATCACATTCCAATCAATTATGTGGTTAGGATCAATCACATACTTCTTTAATAATGAAACATGAAATACATTATGCACTCTCATGGATGTAGGAAAATCTAACATTTGTAATTAGCCCTATCTTTTCTAATATTTCAAAAGGCCCACAATATCTTGCTGCCAACTTCGGGTAGCTTTCTAATCTTAGTGAAATTATATTTACCTTCACTTTCAAAAACACATGTTCTCCCACTTTAAAACCTCTGAAAACTATATTCCCTTCTGCATAAATATTTTGCCTATCTTGGGCATCCTTCAAATTCTGCTTTATTTTTTCCATCTGATCTTACATTTCTTTTAACAATTCTAGCCCAACAATTGCTCTGTCTGCTGGAGTATCCCAACTCACTAGTGTGTTACATTTTCTGGCATACAATTCCTCAAATGGACTCATTTTCAGTGAGGCATGATACCCATTATTATAGGAAAATTCAACTAAATGGATATAATCTTCCCACTTTGATGGTTGATCCATCACTTACATTCTAATCATGTCCTCAATTATCCTGTTAGTCCTTTTTGTTTTCCCATATGAATATGGATGATATGTTGTACTAAGATTTAAATTTGTCTCAAAGCCCTTGAACAAACCCTTCCAAACATTAGAAGTAAACTTTGGATCTATGTATGAAACTATTGTCTTAGGCACTCCATGTAGCCTAGAAACTTCTCTCATATAAATATTTTCAATATTTGTTGCCGTGTGTGTAGTCTTTACTGGAATAAAATGTGTTTCTTTAGTCAATTTGTCCACCACCACCATGATGGAATCATGTTGCTTCATTGTTATGGGAAGCTTAGTAATAAAATCAACCCTGATAACTTCCAACTTCCATTTTGGAATGGGAAATGGTTGTAGAAAACCTACTGGGTGTCTATGTTTTGTCTTTAATTTTTGGCATTCTAGACATCTGGCTATGTAATTATCCACTTATTTCTTCATTCCTGGCCAAAAATATTGGCTTCTTACTATTGCAATTGTTTTATGATATCTTGGGTGCCCTATATATGGCACATTATACATCTCCTTCAGCACTGCATTTTTCATCTCCCCGAAATTCGACACATACACCTTACCTTTGTACATGAGAATTCCATCTTCTTTCAACTCATAATAATTAAATTTCTGCTGAGAATTACCTTGCTGTAATGTCTCTTTTATTTTTAAATAATTTTGATCTAAATTTTCTGCTGCAACAAATTTGTCTTTTAAATTTTTCATGTACATGCTAATGGCTTCAATATGCACTTCACAAGCTCTCATGTTGAGTGCATCGACCACTTGATTTTCCTTGCCCTTTAAGTGTTTAATTTCGAAGTCATCTTCACTCAGAAATTCCATCCATCTAGTTTGTCTAGCATTTAGTGTTGGTTGTCCAAAAAAATTCTTCAGACCATAGTCGTATGTCCTTAGCTCAAATTTCTTACCCATAAGGTAATGTCTCCACATTTCCAATGCATGTACAATCGCTTCTAACTCCAAGTCATGTGTAGCATAATTCCTTTCATGCTCTTTTAATTTTCTGAACACATAGCATACCATGTGATCTTTTTTACTAAGGAATCCACCAAGCCCTTCCTTGCATGTGTCGGTGCACACAACAAAATATTCATTTGGATCTACAATATTCAATACTGGTGCACTTTTCAATATTCCCTTCAACTATTGGAAACTCTCTTCACACTTGGACATCCATTCAAATTTCACTCCCTTCTTTTGCAAAAAAGTGATTCGACTTGAAATCTTTGAAAATCCTTTTATGAATCTTCAGTAATAACGGATAAGACCGATGAATGATTTGACCACTGTCACATTATTTTGCGTTCTCCATCCTCTAATGGCTTCTATCTTCTCAGGATCAAATTCTATCCCCGTTGTCGATATTATATGCCCCAAGTAGTGAATCTTCTTTTGGTAAAAGATGCACTTACTTAGCTTGGCATACAATCTATGCTCTCTTAAAACTTGCAAACACCATTATTAAAAGTTTCTCATGTTATTCTTCTGATTTAGAATAGATGAGTATATCATCTAAGAACACAATCACAAACTTGTCGAGGTATTCCTTGAACACTCAATTCATCAGACACATAAAAATTGCTAGGGAAATTGATAGCCCAAATGGCAATATCGTGAATTCATAATGCCCATATCTTGTTATGAATGTTGTCTTGTTGATTTCTTATTCCTTTATCCTTACTTGATTATAGCTTGATCTCAAGTCAATCTTTGAAAATATTCTTGCACCTTTCAGTTGATCAAACAAATCATCAATTCTGGGAAAATGATACTTATTCTTTATGTTATCCTTATTAAGTTGCCTAAAATCAATAAACAACCTTAATGTTCCATCCTTCTTATTCACAAAAAGAACTGGGGCTCGCCAAGGTGACACAGTTGGGCGTATATACCCCTTTTTTAACAACTATTCAAGCTCCATCTATAACTCCTTTAATTCTAGTGTACCCATTCTGTATGGTATCTTGGACAATGGGGCATCTCCTAGTACCAATTCAATAGAGAAGTCAATGTCTCTCTTTGGTGGAAATCTTGGAATTTCTCTAAAACATCTTCAAAATTCCTCAAGACTAGATGATCTTCAATGCTTGCCACTTTATCTTGGCTACCTCCTCCATATGGGATGCAAACATTTGACATCCCTTCTTGAAGCGATTCTTCAACTGCATAGCCAAAATCTCTCTAACAGCTACAACTCTTGGAATGCCTTGAATCTTTCCTTGTTTCCCTTCCTCATATGGACATGTGATTGTCTTGTTGTAATAGTCTAGGACAACATGATTTTTCCCCAACCAATCCATGCCAATTAGACATCCATATGAACCCAATGGTATGATGTTTACATCTACCTTCGTGTTGAGTCCATTCATGTCTATTTGACAATATTTAACCAACTCATTGATCTTTCTCTTAGCCCCAATGGCTAACTGAACTAACCAATATTTCTTATGCTTACTTATTTACAAGTGAAACCTTTCAACAATGTTATCATTTATGTAACTATGGCTAGCCCTGGAATCAATTAAAATTGCTATGGGTTGGTTATCAATATTACCTTCCACTTCAATCATGGGGGATTGATACTTTTCTTTCTTGTTGTCCAAGGCTGCATAAATCCTTGGCATTCTTCCTCCCATGTCTTCCATTGTTTCAGCCTCTTGAATGTCATGGACAATCCTCATTCTTTCTCCTATGTGAGGGTAGTCCCTATATAAGTGATTCCCCTCACATCCCCAACATTGAACAAGTTGTTTTCTTGGCCTTTTCCCAAGTCAATATGCATTATTTTGATCATTTTGGGTTGTCTGGCCTTGCAGATTTGCTTGGGAGTTATTTCTGAGAAAGGGTGGTTTAAAACCTTTCTTCCTTTGATCCTTTTTCCCTTTTATCTTGTCATTCCAATCCTTTTGGAAAATTGACCTTCCTTTGATTTTCTCATAAAGGTCCCTTGCTTTCCTTATGGTTTCTTCCAAGGTATTGGGGTTATCATATTGAATCTTGTCACTATAGAAGGAGGGTAACCCACTTAGAAACCTTTGAATTTTAACCTTCTCATCCTTGATGAAGTCAACATACTTCGACAATTCAAATAATCACTTCTCATATTCCTCCATTGTCATGGTTCCCAACTTGAATTCAAAGAAAGCTTTCATCTTTCTCTCATAGTAATACCCAAACAAGTATTTCTCTTGGAAATATCCTTTGAACTGCCTCCATGAGATCCTTTTCTCATCGAGGCTCTTGGCTTTCTTAAGTTGATCCCACCACACGGTTGCCTTTCCTTGCAGGTGGTAGGTGGAAATTCTAGCTTCTACTCAGGATGGGTATTCATGCAACTGGAAATATTTTTTCATTTCCAATCGCTAGGCATCTGCATCTTCTCCTTTCCCATGCTCACCATTGAATCTAGGTGGCTTGATTTTCCTGAGTTCACCATGCAAGATGTTTTCCTTGGGCCTTCTTCTTTCCCTTCAAACATGAGACACACTTGGGCTTCTCCCTGACCATGATCTTGCAAGAGTTCTTCTAGTGGACTTCCTTGGAGAATGATGTCACCTGCTCATGCTTATTGAATGCCTATCATTTCCATGATCATCCCTTTTTTCTATGGGACCTAGATGTTGATCCTTGTCTAGCACTAGCTGCTTTCTAGGTTCCATAATCCTTGTTTACTTTCTTATGCAACATATTTAATCTTTGAATTATCTCTTCTTGATCCTTCATAATCATTTCATTATCATCCCTATAACTCTACACTTCCCTATGCAGACTTCTCATAATGATAGGCTCTTGCCTATCTCTTCTTCCATTTGACTCTGTACCAGCATTCCCCATGATGACATGCAGACCTCTGAACTCTTCCTCATGGTTGTAAGATACTTGAGCATTTTCCATAACTCCAGTCCTCATATAAGAACTAAAATTTCTTTCTATACCTCTAATTCTGCAAGAAATGTGCATGTAATAATTACCGTTAGAACATGTGTTTTATAAAACATTTCATTAATTGGAATACATGTTGTTTCCTCATAAATTTATTAAGGATGCACTTCGTCATTCACACTAAGATTCTTTAGATGCATTCCTCTATGAAATATCTTTCCAACCAATGAAACCTTTCCCAAAATCGATCTTTGGTTTGAAATTTATACCCTTTCGAAGTTTTTTGGGGCATCTTTGGGCAATGGCCATCCCCTTCGCCACATGGCATCCATGTAGCTTCACCTCTCTCATGCCATCTTACATGGCATGGTCGTGACCTGGGTCATCATCTCCTGATGATGACGTGGCTCATGGTTGCAGGGAATATCTCCCAGTATTCATGAATACTGACCCTTCGACCCTCCGTCTTTCTTGTACAGTTCTACAACATCTCCGGAGACCTGAAGTCTCGAAGTCTCCTTTCGCTCCAAAATATATGGTGAGGATTTATCCACCCTTAGATCCGACGGTTGAGATTTGTCCACACTTAACACAAGGTTTATACTTTGTAAGGGCCCTACACTAAATTCACACTCTCAAGCATTTTCATCAACAATCATGAATTAATCAATCATCGAGATCTACGGTTTGCGCGTTCCAACATGACTGCTTGTTACCTCTTTCCTCATTGCTCGCGTAGATCCTATGTCGACACGTAGCTGAGTTATCCGACAATCTTGATCAAAGCGCACAACCTCCTAATAATTAACACCCTTACAACTTCAAATTGTACTTTCTCTATCCTCCATTGATCTATGTCCCCGATGGACGGTTTGATCTCCACTTCCCACAACTTCGTCAAATCCTGGTCACCTCCAAGCATTGATGATCAACAAATTTGGCTTAATTGTTAGTTGTGATGGACGATTGAGGTTGTACTTTACTTCAGAACATATCGAAGTTGTACACTTCGACGAGGGAAATTTCGACACTTCGGAATTTAACACATCCTCCTATATCCTTGAATATCCCAAATTCCTAGAGTTCCAAAGTTATGAAGTTATGGAATTCCTCACCACATACTTTGGCCTTCGTCCTTTGGGATAGTATTACCCCTTGTTCCTTATGTTTCCCGTAGTAATACTTCATCGAAGTCCTTACATTGTCCTCCCACTAGTTGATCGAATGGTTGAGAAAGGATCCCAACAGACCCTTAGATCAATGGCTCATATCGCTCCCAAATTATTTCCCGTGATCTAACGGTTGGCAAGATTTCACAACTCCGGGATTTCATGACTTTGTGTCCCTTACAGGTCTTAACCCATTTAAGTCTCAAAGGTTTACCTACCAGAAAGGTCATAAAGTGGGGATGATTTTTTGTTGTCAGTTGATGGTATCTCTTACTCTATCCTTCCACTATGTTTGATATAACGGTCAATAAGAAAACTAAAGGATCCCTATATCTACGGCTCGTGTTACTTCGCAATTTCAGCATTCGGGGATTCCGGTCATTTAACACCTTTATACTCTCAGAGTGGATCAATGCCAAATTTGACTATAGCGTATATCCAACGATCAGGAAGGATTCCTAAGATCCTTCGATATATGACCCACGTTACTTCGCGGCTTCAACATTCGGGGATTCCAACCATTTAACACATTTTTACTCCTGGAGTGGGTCAACGCCGAATTTGACCATAGTGTATATCCAATGGTTAGGAAGGATTCCGAAGATCCTCATATCTACGGCTCGTGTTACTTTGTGACTAAAAATATAGTCAGGGTTTAACGATAAAGTGGATCCCATGATAACGAATAGGAAACCGCTAGTTGTCTGTCAACTGTCCAGTCACCGTTTCGACCAATTACCTTCGGCGGGATTTGAATGTTGTGAAGTTCCAACATCCCAAAGTCCCGAACCTCCAAATTATCGAGGCCCGGAAAGTTAACTACTTTTCCCAACCCCCGATTTAATCCTGGTCATTGATCCCATAAACCTTTTGAATGGTCAAATCCTTAGGAATTTTTAAATTTATAACAATGAATCTCAGCCATAAATCATGAGATCAAACACGATCTCAACCGTCAATTCTCCAAACTTCCTATAACTCTACAAGAGGCCATTAAAACTCAAATTTTGACCATTCCAGGTCGAATTTTGATATGCAACTTCACCTCTCTACTCAATTAACCCTCTCAAACCATACAAAGTCATTAAAACTCAGATTTCACTCACGGAAATTGGGGATTTCTCTCTAAAATCATTGTTTTTCCCCCAAATCCGTCGGAGACAAAATATGCAACAACGAATTTCATGAATTTGCAGCCATATTGGCCTATAAAAGACTAGTGTTTGAACCAGAAGCTATGATACCATAATGTAATGTCCTCTATCCCATCTGAGTGACATTATAGTGCAAAATACTCTTAAAAATGAAACTTTTGCTAACTAAATTAATTCATTTATAGTTAGTTGTTTTCTTGTAGCTTACAACTACGAATTAAAACAGATTTAGTTATTGTCTACAACCACAAAATAAAGGCATCTACCACATTCTAATAATCAACATGAAATGCAACTAAACAACTCATTCCAACAACATATAAATCACTTCCAAATTACAAAGAGTTCATGCACAATAATTAAACACATAATTTAACATAATCAGCAAGACAAAACATGTATCTCTTCACAACAGTTGTGCAACCAACTACTTGGGATGGACATTCCACCCAACCATATACTGATTTTTCCAAATATCAACAACCATCCCCCCCTGAGCTGAGGCTAGAAATCCACAAAAGAGGGTCATCTCTCACAGTCTAATCACAACTCATAAAAATCTCAACCGAACAGATATTTTCCTACAACTACCATGATTTTCCACCAGCTCTCTTCCTCTTGACCTGTCTAACCCAAGGAATGTACCCTTTCACTTATCTCATTCCCTTGGGTGTCCTATTCGTTTATCAGGGTCTCTCTAGCACAAACAACTAGGGATCTCTTAGCTGGGAACTCAAGGGAAATCGTTTTTAGGAAAACTATCAACAAACCAACATGAAACACGTGTTGTTTTAGTGCAACTCACACCGGATTTCACTCTTCGGGCATGACAAATTGGCTCTTCAATTTTCCATCTCCAATTCTCTCCAATTATTCTCTAGCATGCTCTAGAATTTTCCCTCCATGGTTGCATCAGCTTCAAGCTCTGTTTCTTTCTCTCCCCTTCCTCCCATGCACAAAAATTGACTAACTAAAAACTGTTTTCCCAACCCATACGAATTTTCTCCCTTTTTCTTTCCTTTCTTGACTCACACTCTTCTCCAAGTTGATTTCACTCAACCCCCATGTGCCCAATAACTTTGGGATGTGACCACTCACACCCACCCTCTTACATGTATTCAATGATTGGCTTTGGGAACACTCAATCAGAAATGGGAAGGTTCATATACAAATAGAAAATTTAGGGAAATGGGTTAAATTAATATACATGGGTATTTCCCCTTGGACCCATCTTGACCATTATCTTAGACACTCCCCCCTCTTCTGTATTAATTCATCCCCCATGTCTTGTCCATGTCCCCTTAGCAGTTGGAATCACATTTTATTATTAAAACATTGAAATACAATTCACATATTACATTGCTTGGTCGTAGCCACATTTATATCTACATAAGCATTAATTAAACTGGGGATTATAGTGGGGATGTTACAATAAACAATTTCATTTTGAAATTGTCTCGTTATGCACAAAAATTATGATGGAGGATGCAATCAAGATCATTAGTGAGATTACAGATGAGGACACAACAAAATTAGTTAGAACGTGCTTAAATTCTACATATTTAATCTTTTGAGGTTTTTTCTATGAACATATTGAAGGCATGGCTATGGGATCTTCGCTATCCCCAGTGGTAGCCAATTTATACATGGAAAAATTTGCGAAACAAGCAATTGATTCCTATCCTCTGAATCCAAATCTATGGAAAAGATATATCTATGATACATATGTTATCTGGCCACATGAAAGAGAGAGGCTAACTGGTTTCTTTCGTCATTTAAATAGTTAATCAGAAAGCATAAAATTCACTATGGAATTAGAAGAAAACAAAAGCATACCTTTTTTAGACATCCTTATATCCAAAAACAACAATGGCTTGTTATCGCACCAAGTATATTAGAAAAGAAATCACACAGATCATTACCTACATGCCAACTCTCACCACCACCCAACTCAAAAACTTGGGGTCATAAACACACTAGTCACTCAGGCAGTCAGAATATCATATGAAGAGCACATTGAACAAGAACTAGAACACTTGGAAAAAGTGTTCAAAATGAATAGATACCATGAGAAACAATTCAACATGGTTTTCTTAAAATATAGGAGAGGACCTCGTATCAGGGATGAAGAAAATGAGGAGGGTAAAAGCATAAACCTTCCATACTAAAGGTACCACATAAAAAATCGCAAAGATTAAGAAGAAAGGAAATATTAAAGTATCATTTTCCCCTCCTAACATGCTAAGAAAAATGTTATATCATGAAAAGGATACCATAAACCCAAGACTACAAAAAGGTATATATTCTACCCCATGCTCTTGTGGTAAGCAATACATCGGTGAAATAGGTAGATCATTTCAAGTAAGACTAAATGAGCATTGCACCGACATCAAACATAATCAAACAAAAATATATGCTTTAGTTGAACACTCGCTAGACATTGGACATCACAGATGTATCAAATATACAAAAATCATTGTGAAATTAGAACATTATGGAAAAAGAAAATAATGGAGGCCTTACAAATCGAGATGAATGATAATAATATGAACAGAGGTGAAGGGATAAATATTAGTGAAGCTTGGAAGCCTATCATATATTTCCTTAAAATTAATAATAATCCAAATATTTAAAAGTAATAGGTTGGCTAAAAACGTTGAACTTGAACATATAGAAGATTATTGTTAATTAGTAAAAATATTTGTTGGTTAAATTGTGAGCTTGATCTCTTGAAGATGATCCCATCTTTGGGATTGAAATGTTCAGTTTTATAACAAGCTAATGCAGGTTCCTCTTAATTCTAAAACAATTTCATTGTTAAGTTTGCCTCACATTCAACTAATGGTCATTACTAGGGTGGTTTACTTTCAATTTTTCATTTTGTCTCCGCTCCATAACATGTGAGTTGAAGTATTTTTCTAGTGCTAGTTTTCAATAATGAATTGGTCAATATTTTGCAATCCTCCATACAATACCATAGGATTAAAAAAAAATAGAAACATTTCTTCTCGCCATCACACAATTGGAAAAAACAAACATTGTTAGTTGATTATTTGAAACTAAATAAATTGAAAAAATATATTAGCAACATTTGCATTGCAAGTTTTATATTCAACCATGTATCAATGGATTTTTTTCAATCCTCTATGCATGATCAGAGGATTGAAAAAAAGTATGGCAAAATTTCTATTTGCCGATACATAGTTGGAAATAAAATGGGTAGCATAAATGTTGTCAGTTGATACAATTTAAACAAAAAAATTTAAAAACATGACAACATAACTAATGTTGGTTGACAAAATTTTAATAACTGAGTTAAATTTTAATTAAATATTTTTTGTAATTTATTTGAAAAAAAATATATACCTCTTGGGTTAGATGCCATGGTGTAATTTCATGTGGGTGAGGAGGTAGGTGATCAAAGGATGGATCGAGTTTAAACATTGGATTGAGATCATGCTTGTGTTTATACCACGATAAAAGTGAAAATATATGCTCGCGAGCTTATTTTTTCATTTTATAAAAAAGTAGGTAGCTAAGTCGAGATTTGAACCCTTGATTGAGGGATTATTTATCCCTACCCAAGACCCCTATCGAGGTTTTATAATTGCATGAAAAAATACTCAATTGAGGGATTTATTAAGCACTTTATTGAGTTTTTAATAGCTTGATTGAGGGCTTAAAAATACCTCAATCGAGGTTTACATTTCACCGTTTTCATGTGATCCCTTTCCAAAAGGTATGATTAATGTTTATGGATTAACATATCATATTCTTCTTGACCTTGTCAACAATTCCAACTTGTAAATTAAAAAAAATACTTTTTTCCCTAGGTGTAATGGAATAACAAAGCACCGATTTTCATTAAAGACATTAGAATAGAAGAAAACGTGTTTGCAATGTTTTGGAAGCAGAAATGATTCAGCTTGAGATGTTGACATTTATATACATATGTCAATAGGTTATAATTCACTATCTAGGTCATGTCTAATATATCTCCTTCTATCAAAAAGATCAAACCATTTAAATTTAAAAATCACATATCTAAAGAACCTATAGTCCAACTAAATTATCTCATGAATGGTGCCAACATAATCAAGTGGTCCTTATATTAGGTTTTTATTCCTTGAACTTGCATGACTTGTTTGATCAAATGAAAAAGAACACTCCACAATCACATGTGTTTGCTTCTATTTTCACTCTCTGCTCTAAAATTATTACCCACGTCGCAAGATATGTTCGTACCTTCATGCATAAACAAATTTGCATATTAAAATCAATAATTATTCTTAAACTTGTAAAAATACACAAATATTGTTAATTAAAATTATGCAGACAATATCATGATCCATCACATACCATCCTTTCTCATCCAATTCCTATGTTCGATGCATCTAGTTCACTTTCCTTGTTGATTAGTCCCAATTAATGAATTGTATCCTTCACCCATGTGTTTGTGCATTCTACGGGCCATTGATAACATAATTATTCAAAGGGTGGAATAGGAGGGTTTGACCTTCTAAAAAATTGTATGTCTTCGTGTCCTTTTTACACAACTCATCATACAATGCCACTTGTTTCCTATTAGCTTCCATATTGAACAAAATGATTTTTTTATTTTTTCCCATTCACACTCATTTGCAATGTGACTGAACACTTAATATTATTTATTTTAACAAGTGAAATAGTTATTCATTAAATAACACAATTATAATGATATATATGTCAAATAAGTATATCACCTATTAGAACCCATGACTCTCCATTTGTTTCAAGTTTATGCCCTTCTAATTATTCTTCATCAATCACCATCCACATGACTACAACATCTATATGCATTTGTTTTAGAAACTCAAACATAAAAACGAATCATTCATTAACAATGTACCCTTTTGTCATGCACCCTTCGAGACATTATTGTCTCATTACAAACCCCTTAACTAGTCCTTTCATGTACATCTTTTGATATATAAACTTTCGTGGATATTCCACTGGAATAGTTCGTCACAACAAATCTAATAAAAATACTAAAATCTTTATTGTGAAGATTGTTAATTTCCTTTAGATCTCATATTTTTCAATTACTAGTTTTTTGCTTAAATGTATGAAATACTTAAATGCAAAAAATAGATAACATAAATAAATACTCACACAACATCCACAAATAAACACAAGATATAAACTAGGAAACCCAACATGAGAGAAAACCTAGCTAGAAGGTGAGGTCACACTACTCTCTTTTCTTCAAATGCAAGTACAAAGAAAGAGGCATTCTCTGTGGAATTTCATTTGACACTATGGCCTATATGGTTGCTACAATGTCTCTCCTCCTCTGTTATGCTCTCAAAATACCACTCCTATGTGCTCTGCTCAACTATGGAACAATCAAAATCCTAAAGAATGGAACCCCTTCTCCTCCTAACGGCCCAGTATTTAACATCGTCCAATAGCCATCTAGGGTAGGGTTTTGAGTTTCTCAACCCTCAATTGTGATAAGGTTTTGGACCTTCTAGTATCTTTGTGAAATTCCATATGTGACTAGCCCCATGTGCTTGATTAATGGAGGCTGACGTCGCATCCACTTGTAGCATGGTGGTCAATACAGTAGGTCAACTTGCAGGAGGCATAAATTTTGCATGCAAGCTCCCATTGACATGACTTTTGCACCGTTAGAAAGGTATCGATGTGTAGAATAGTGTCAAGGGGCCTTAGATAAAGTTGAGAACGTTTTGACCCCAAAAAATGTTGTTTGATGCCCCAAAATGGCTCTGGAAGGTTTCAAACCCCAATTTTCCAAATTGGGACCTATTGTTAAAATGACCCTGCAAGTTGATTCTTACAATTTTTTCTAGTTTGAAAGCATCTATATAGATGAAAAATAATATAATGATCCAATTAGAATCATGCCTCCCCATTTAGGGAGGATTTCAATCCCCAAAATATATATTGAATGAGGTGAGGAAATTTGTCCTCTACCTTCTCCCTGGAGTACCACTTTGCCTTGCTTGGAAGTTTTCCTTTCAACCCAATCTGCCAAAGGTCATACTGCCCTTATCTTGTAGTTATGGACCGCTTCTACAAAATTGTTTCTTCTACCAACTTTTCCTAAGAATCTAGTGATAAGTCCTTTATGGAAGTTATTACCTACTCCTCCTCTTGATCCAACATGGAAGACTTGTAGAGTTTGAGATTCTCCACATTCACGATGCATGTATGGGGGTAGAATGAGTAAATATGCATGTATGGGGGTAGACTGAGTCTGTAAGTGTAATCTCCCACCTTCTCTAATATCTCAAAAGGTCCATACCAGAGAGCTTTGATATTATTACCAGGACCCTATAGTCTTTCCTTGTTCAATTGCAACCAAACTCTGTCTCCCACTTTGAATGACTTCTTCATTCTATGTTGATCATGTCTAGCCTTATAGTTTTTATGTGACTTCTTTAGCATCTCCTGTACTTTCAAATGGATTTTCCAAATCTTCTCAACAAATTTTTCTGCTCTCAATGCATCTCCTGTGAGATCCTTCCTCTCTCCTCCTTGTTTTCCATATACAAAATCCAAGGGTGAAGGTGGAAAATATACAAAGAAAGTTTCAAAAGGTGACTTACCAGTAGAAGTGTAGACTGCTCTATTATAAGAGTGTTGTATGTAGATCATATTTTCATCTCATGTCTTCAGATGCTTCTGTTGTAACCCCATAAAAGTTGAGCCAAAGTCATATTGACTACTTATGTCTTCCCATCTATATTTGGATGGAATTTTGTAGATATCTTCAACTTAGTGTCTATCTTCTCCCACAATGTAGTCCAAAATGTACTGAGAAATCTTCTTCCTTGTATGAGATTATGCTCCTTGGTATCTATTGAGGGATTGAAATTCCCTTTGACTCAACAAGAAGAATCACACCTGAAGATGATGCCTAATTATACTCTTCTTTGTATGGGGTAGTTTGATTCTCCGGGTTAATGGCCCAACAACAGGTCGATGGCCTTTGAAAGTTGTTCGATTTCTCTCTTTTTTCTTCTATTGTTTTATGTTTAATTTATGCCTATTGCAGAGAAGAAATAAGTGAAAGGGGTTTGAGGAATCCTGTGCTAAGGATAACCTATGGAAACAATCAATGAAAGTAACCAACAACTTTGATATCTCTAAGAAATAATTCTACGGAGAAGCATTACTACATGATAAACTTCAGGAAGAAGAAATATGAGACCCTTTTCTCCCAAGAGATAACTCTTTGAAACAGTGGATGGAAATAACCCTACAATTGTGATTTGTTCTTCTATGAAATAATTCTACAGAAAGATATAGCCAACAAGATATTCCCAAGTAAACAAACAAAAATTTGCCATCTACTCCATCAAGGATTATAGAAATAATTCTACAATGATTAGTGTATTAAATAACAAAACCAAGATTATAAGAGAAACTGAGAAAGTAATTAATAAAGCAATATTGAAGATAACACCTAATGATTTATGCAATCACACAAGATAACTTAGCATAATTGAAATCTTTATTAGATGTTTGTGACATTATTTCAAAATGAAGAGTAATCCACAAAAATGAAATAATACACAGAAGTTCAACAAACCAAAATGTATTGACTCCAAAGAGTTTTTGAATTGAGCCTTGAAATACTCCTCCACTTACAATCCTCTTGAAATCCCTCCAGAGATTGAAAATCTCTTGAAAATAGTTCCATAGATCAAATATAAAAACTAATTTAATTATGGAATAGAAATAAAATTGACTTTATTAAAAGTCATGCAATCTCCTCATGTAATTTGCATCTTCAGTAAACAAAAGTATTGATAAATCATCCATTTGAAAATCCATGCATTTAGCCACATATCCAATTAACTGTCGACTTCACTTTATGCATGTTCATCCTCATAAATATTTCCTTGATTAAATAATTCAACCCATTGTCCTTTCTTTAGCAACCTCATGCATGCATCTTTAATTTGATTTTTCATTTATTTTAGCCATGGTGAACTATGGATGAGTTGTTCTTCAATCTTTAGTAATAATTCACTTCTAAAATTGGAATGGTCATGCATCCATTGACCAACTCTTCAAACTTTGTTTGCATGTTTGTGTTTGTCAGCTGCTAGAAATCTACTAGTTTGCAACATGCAACATTGAAATTATTCTCATCATGCTAAATTATTCCCCTTGCACATACCTAGATCATAAAAAATGTATATTAGAAATAAAAATATGTCCTTGTAATGAAATTATCAAATAAAACAATTTATTGATCTTAAAATGAAATATTCAAGTCACTTCTGTGAGCTTGATTTCCTTTATTTCACAAACCTAAAACAAACCATGTAAAATAAATACAAAATTATAAAACAAAATTCATATCTCTTGAATATACCTTTCCAATGGTATATGGCATTCTTAAAACAGGAATCGAAATAAAACGTTATCACCAAAATACCGTCTGAATTTTACATGTCGTATCCTTATTTCCAAAATTGTAACTCAACAATGCAAAATCATAGAAAAGTATAACTACAAAGTTGTATATCTCATAAATAACTTTTCAACCGTATAAAGCATGCCTCAAATCGAGTTAAGGATCGAAATTTATCACAAAAATATGAAACTTGGTTTTTCCCTCATCGACGACTTTTAGAACATTTTATGTGCTCGGGAAAAACGTGGCATTTTTTAGCACAAATCATGTGGGAGGATTAAAGGTCCATATACATTATCGCTTATGATCATACAATTGGGGTTCATTTCATTGGCGATCGGTGGATGCTTGTTACTCTTTACGCACACAAAGGATTTTCGTTGATGCCAATAGTTCATCAGTGGTTTTCGAGCTTATTTCTTTTGCATGCATTGTTAAGATCAAATGGTGAAGTGGAAATGGATGTGGGTCCATACGATGATGTGCTAGGATATGTATCAAAAAAGGTGTCAAAGTAAAGTTTGGAAGATGACATGGAAACGTAGGACTGGATGTATGGCGAGATGACGTGGTCATGTACGAAAGTGATGCGGCAGCATGGAGCCCATGAGTGGCCATTGTTTATGTTAAAATTTTCGATCGCTGAGATTCATTGTTATAGTGAAATGGATGGTTGTAATTCATTGTGAAATCCTTAGTCTATCGATTATCAATGAAGTGAGTTGGCGCGTGTTACTTAAATATGCTTGTCAAAATCTACTGACGCTCAAAGGATTCATGGTGTCAGCAAAAGTGTGCCCAGTTGCCAGAATATGTAATTAGAACCTCACGATCACCAATGATCCAAGAGACCCCGATAATGATTATGCATGCAGTGATGCATGAGTTGACGTGGAAGGATGATGTAGTGAGACACGTGGCATATGATGTGGATGACTGATATGGAAAAGTGAAGCACAGTCTGTGACGTGTACATGATGTGGAATGATGATGTGTCATTGTATGATTGATGGCTTGGAAATGATGATGTGGACTTGTACAATTATGTGGTAGTGTACGGTCACGATGATGTGAAAAAAGGAATGCAAATGATGATGTGGCATGCAGACATGTCTTGATGACTATATGTCTAATGTGGAAAAGAAAATGAAAACAAGCAACGTGTTAATGCTCGATTGGCCCATGGTTTGTTGACATTTGATGTGGCATGGAATTCATAAAACCATAGAAAATGGACCTGGCATGAATCAAATATTTTGTAAGGTTTAGATTCATTCACTCTCGTAATTGGATGGCTCTGATTTTATAAGGAAAGCTTCATCAATATCATTACTTTTCCATATCCTATGTCTTGTATGAGATGAGTTTAGGCCAATGGCAATGATCCTATAGGTGATCGATCGAAACTGTTTGTGCGGGAAAATCCATTTGCTGTTGATCCTATCAATGCTTGATGAATCCATCGGCGTCGGTGGAAAGGTGTGTATACTTACCAGAACGTTCCATTAAAAACATTGAACGTCGATGAACATGAGAGAGATATATATTTTATGATGATGCGTAATGACATGACAAATGATGTGGTGAATGTCATGGCAGAGATATAGTATGAATGATGACGTGGAAATGATGTGGTAGTCCATGTGGTGGCTAACATGGTGAGTGTCGTGACATGTACGAGAGTCAACGTGGAAGGTGACATGACATGATGATGAGGCCAGTACAGAAGGTAATGTGGCATGCTGGCGTGGAAAACCTAGTCATCAAAACAAATAGTACTTTCATGGTAAACATCAATGATCGATATTTTCCCTATTCAACGATCGGACATATAGGATTCATTCTTTGGAAAAAATGGGGTCATCGGTCATCGAAAATATACTTTAATTGTCACACCAAACCAACAATATTTCCACTGATGTTGATGGCTCATCAACGATCGATATAATCTATTAACTCTTTAGAACTCGAATGCATTTCCTCAATGCCTGATGGTCTGATCGACAATTGGTGGAATTTGTTATACTTTTTTAAATTGCTTGACTTTATGCCCATCTCGATCATCAACACTTCTCTTAGAATATCATTGACACTGGGGTTTTGTAAATTACTTTTCTTGTTATTTTGGCCCTATTCCCCCCCCCGATGAGTTCATCGACACTTTCGAAGATTGTTGCAAGTTTTCCTTCTTTTTTTTAATTCTTTCTTTTGGTTTCCTTTCTTGATGCAAAACATGAGATTTCTTGGGTTTTCTTGAGATTTTTAAATGCAAAGAAAAAAAAGGAAAAAAATGCATAAAATTAACAAAGGAAAAATATGCAACCAACGTAAAGAAAAAAAGAACAAGACACAAAATGATTAAAAGGAAAAGTGGTATCCAAAAATTTGAAAAATTTAAGGGTTTATTGAGGACTCAACGAATGGCGATTCACTGGACGAATCCAACATCTCTACTTATACCCATGATCAGAACCAAACAATTTCAAGTAATACATACATAGAACAGGAAGAGGAAACAAAACCCACCCATAGATCCCTCTATATGTAATTTATAAATCATTCTTTACCTTGTCATAGGGTTTTGATTTTGACCAAACACAAAAGATAATTCCTTTTGATCACTGACCTGGAATTTAAGTAAGAAACCAAATTAGATCTTACTTCTAGTATTAGATTATTATTTTATATAATCTCTAAGTAAACTTATCACCATTATGGTGTTCCTCTGCTGCAAGCAACCATCCATAGCCCTGATGAAGTCACCCCAACATCACAGACCTTTCTTTGCTCTCAGTGAGTGTTCATAGCCCCAAAGAAGATATCTGCATTCCCTCCTTGACGTCATGATTCCCTTTTGAGTTACTTTCCTACCTCATCACTTTTTTTTTATTATTATAATGAAAAGCATATGTACCCATTATTGTATATTTTTTGTGATGAGGATTTCTTGTGGTATGTGTATCTAAGTCTAGGAGGATGACATATGTTAGTGAAGAGATTAATTAGGCCCCTAGGATTTAATCTTACCCATTCTAAAAGAAGAAAGACAACCATCAATTTATCATTCATCATTTAGATCATGATTTCTAGAGTATATGACTTTTTTTATCTTTTCATGTTTGATAATAGTCATTCCCACCACCGAAAAAGCATTGTATTTTTTCCAAGTCACATATAAAAGAAACTATAAGTACTTTCTAACTCCTACTCCTTCTTATTGTCAACTTACTTTACTTTTGATATTTAAAACAAATAAGGTTTT